>VWPU01007525.1:0-83637 GCA_013398955.1 Callaeas wilsoni
CCCCCTCCGCCCGCCGCCGCCGCGGGGAGCGCCGAGAGGAGCGGAGCCAACGGGCTGGACGGTGAGGCGGCGAGCGGGGAGCAGCAGCACGGCCGCAGCAGCGCCCTGATCGCGGTAAGCGCCGCCCGGGGCCGGGTGGTGGGGCCGGGGAGGGACCGGCGGTCGTGCCCGGCTGGCACCGGGACCGCTCGTCTGGAGCTGGATGGGGGAAGGAGAGCAAGCTCTCGCGGCTGGTGTGGTGGCCTGCGGTGCGAGGGCTGGGGCTGCTTTGCAGAGTACCCTGTCTGCTGTGTTACAACTTCGCAGCCGATAAGGGCTGTTTTGTTTTCGCTCGTCACCTCTGCACACTGGAAGAGTATATAAAAACTGCGGCATGGTGGGGTAGGGATAGTGGCAGGACTTCTGTGATACTTAAATCATTCAGAGTATTTTGTGAATCATGTTTCTGGCTAATTCACCTAAAATGCTCCTGCAGAAACTGTCAGAGGGGCATTAATACTGCGGTGCCTTTGGATTTTTGTTTGCTTGCTTAAGTCTTTAATTTGGGGTGTCAGGGTTTTGTGGAATCGTTTGATAAGGATACGCTTATTACCGAGGGAGGAGTTTTAAGACAAATAATGTGTCTGTTGATTCTGGTACATATTGGAAAGAATTTCAGTGGAAAGGCAGCTGCTTGTTTGCCACTCACTCTAGTGGGTGTGAACAGTGAGAATCCCACTCCACCCATTAAAAACTGGCTTAGCTCAAAATCTTAATGTTTCTCTGGCTTCTCTCGCATTTCTGGTTGTCGGGACATATTCACATAGCCCTGTTTGTATATCAAGATAGCTATTGCTTAACTTATTCTGGGCTCTTTAAATATACTGCTGTGTGCTAATGTGTCAGTAATGTAGGTTAGTAGGATAACCTCTTAAAGGCTGCTTGTCCTAATACCTGTCTGCCTTAAAACCAGGTGTTTTTAAATGGTGGCCTGCATTAAAATGATTCAGTACCACTCTGAGTGTCTTTAAAAGGGGACACTGGATTAACCTAAGATATTTCCAGGTTAATATATAGAATAAATCGTATTTTTAGGGTGCTCTGTGTATTTGATTGGATTAGAAAGGAAGGAGGATATACTTCTCTCTGTCTTGGACCTCATTTACTGTTTTTAAAATAGAATCACGATAGAGCTTATTATATACTTGAGTATGTCCAGGACATGATGTGAAATACTGAAACACGGGGTGTATCCATGTCATCTTTACTGTGGCCAGCACTAGGCAGCCTGGGTGCAGCTTGTAGTATTTACAAGACGAACTGAAAGTGTTACTTAACTGAATTGTTTCTGTTCTCGCTAATACACCTATGAGACTCGACGACTTGCTGGCTGTTGAGAAGACTGAGGTCCTTGTGACACAGTTAGAGCACCTCACAGGGCTGCTACAGAAGGGTACTTGAGGAAGAGAGGAAACCTTGTGCATTCCTGACTCTGATTCTGCAAAACTTTACAGTTAGCTGTTGTTTAGCAGACTGATCTTGAATGTAAACTTGTGTCAAAACAAAAATTACTCAAACTTGTTTTTTATTATCTAAAAACTTGGTGGGGTTCTGTTTATTTCCTGCTGGGCTGTCAGGCTTTTTGCATATGGGGCTCTACCCCTAAATAATGTGTATTTTCGTCCGCTCAGGGCTCTTTAGCATGTCAAATCCTGTTGCTTAAACTGCCACCACATGACTTCATATTGATCTTCTAAAAGAAAGATGTCTCTAATTCATTGGTGTTGTTTCTCTTAAATCACTTTGGATGTGGATTTGATCTAATTAGCATCCATTATAATGAGGGCTCTCAACAGCAGCAGGTTCTGAAGTGCACTGCACATCTGGGGAAGCCCTTGTACAGGAAGCTGCTGCCAGTGGCCAATTTACACAACAGAAGAGGGTTTTAGTGTATGAATGACTCTTCCTCGGGCTGGCCTGCTGTTTCCTTCCTAGGATCCATGACTGTGAGCTTAATTACAGCTGCTGATTCATCACCTCGTTACTGGGGTATAAAGTTGGTTTGCTTAGTAATTCAAGTCTTGAAAAAAAACACAACACCACCACCTTTGCTGTGAGTTTATTTCCTCAGGCCCAGCAGGTCCCTCTCTAGGTTGGTAGTTTACCTTTACCCATCGTGTTGCCATTATCAAGACCAAGCATGTGGTTTGAATGGGAAGGACGTGGGCTTGATTTCCAGTGTTCAATAAAGTTTGGATGAACACCAAAATTACTGTGTTTTAAAACATCCTGGACACATTCCTTTCCAAAGAATGCTGCTAGCTCAGGGCAAGATGCTTTATGTCAGCTATTGCTGCTGTAACAGTCCAGATTTCTCTGTGAAGCTGCATATGAATCTGCTCTTGGAAATTGGTACTTTATGTTGACTGGTAATGAAGCATTTCTTTTGGTCCCTGAAAGAGAGTGCAGTTCATGTAAGGGTGAAGGCTTTGTGATCTAGCATCAGAGGTCTTGTAGTAGTAGGACATGAAGCTGCATTGCCACAGGTGTGGACGGCGTGGGCACTGCCAGTGCTGCAGAGCCCCTTCTGTAAATCCACGACAGTCCCAGGGAGCAGGGTGGCACAGCCACTTCCTCCTTAGTGTCTTGTATGATTTGTCACGTGGACAAAATCAGATATTTTCTCTTCCATTAGTCTTTTCTCTGGTTTAGCTCCTGAAGTTGGATGGATCTTGCTTACAAGCAGAAGGGGTAGTTTCTTCCTTATTTTCTTACTAAGCAGCTGTAAAATTTGAGCTACAGAAACTGAGAGAATACAATATTGATACAGAAATACCTTGGATTATTTGTGCATCGTGTAGGCCTATCCTTCTTTTGAGGAAAGTGTTGAAAAACCTTCTAGCTTCCTAGTTTTAAAAAACTTCCAGACCATTATTTAATGGGAAATCCAGATGTTGACATCCACTTCCCATTTCTGTTGTTTAACATGACATTATTAAGGCTGTGTTCAAAGTAGAAGATGCTTGATGTTTGGACAATGTGTTTGCTGTGTTAATGTTACATTTTTTGAGAAAGGGGGAAGTTAGGAAGAGATAGGGCTTGTCTCCTAGAACTTTTTTTTCTCTGCCAGGTTCTTATACGTGAAAGTTCATCTAAAAATGGTGTTTAAATTCTCTGCAGGAGAAGGGTTGGCTTCCTTACATTTGTGTGCTGGACTCTAAGGCAGTGTATGGCTGAGCTGAACAGAAGGCGTTTCATTGACATGTGAATGAGGAGAATGGCAAGATCTGGATTTTCATCTCCACTCCTTGTTTTATGATGTGGTGTCTTGGAAGGAGAGCTGCTCCCTGTTTCTTACTGGGTTTTTTCCCCCACCTGAGAGCAGTTGTTGTGCAGAGAGCTTGCTTTGTCTGGGGCTGCCACAAAACCACAAACAGTATTTCTGGAATGAGCACAGAAGGTCTAGTCAGTAGCCTGTCTTGAGAATGCTTTGTGTTAAAGCTGAAGAGCAGCATTTATTTGGGAGTGATAGGTGTTTTACATTAATATTAGTTAAATTCTAAATTAAGCAAAGGCACCAAGTAAAGTGTTTTAAATGAAATTTAAGTCCAAGGAGAGCAATGCAGTGTTTCTTAGTTGAAAGACCTAAAGTAGTAAATTAAAGAGAATAGATTGCCCAGAGTGTACTGACAAGCATTGATGATGTTCCTCTAACAAAGCTCTAACAGTTCAGAAGACCTCATTTTTGTGTAAGCTGTGGTATAGAGGTGTTAAATTGTGAAATTATGTTTTACCACAAAAATAGCAAATTATTTACATGTTATTTATATATAGCTACAGTGCAGTGTAGTCTTGCCGTCATTGTTTGTTTTTGCTGACAAGTCTGATAGTTTGTTGCCCAACAACTCAGACAGGTTTTTCTTTGTCTCCTTTTAATTCTCTGTGAGGTATTGTTTTATGTTTGAAACATTTCCCTTACCAGATTAGTTAGATACGCAGTGATGCTTCCTAAGTTTTGAGGATCTGGGAGTGACTGAGCTGCTGCTGCTGTTTAAGTTCAAGTGAGGTGGAGGATCCGGCATTGCAGCTGAAGGCACAGGAGTTTTTTTGATTCAGCAGAACAATTCCTGTAGCAGAAGCTGCCCCTTGTGACTAATGCAGGCTTGGGATATTTATAGACATGCCTATCCACAGCCCTTCTTCACTCCAGCAGGCAGTCACCCAAATACAAAAGTCTGCTGGAATTAAAGTAAAAATTAAAATGAGTCCAGCAGTTTGGTTCTGACAGCACAGTGGAATGCAGAAACACATTGGGTAATAAAATGCTTTCCTTGTAGGGGGAATGCAACTTTGGAAGCTGTGGGTAGATGCACAGTAAATGGGGAGTTCTTACTATGGTGTGTAGTCAAAATGTTATGTTTCCTATCCAAAATTCATACACTACAATGTCTGGTACTTACGTTGTTGTTCCAGCTTATGGAGTTGTCGTTTTTGTTGCTCCTGTTCTTGGCGAGGCAGGAGAGGAGAAGCAGTGTCTATAGAGGACCTACTGTGAACTCTGGTACATGGGAGCTTGTCTGTGCTGCAGTACTGCCACATCCATGGCAGAAAAATGGATGTATTCTGATTTGGTTTCCCCTTCTGGGTGAGAATGCTAGGAGCCATACTGGAGCTATTTTTTTATTATGCTTATAGGCTAGTACAGGATTTCTTCTTTGAAAATGTCCAGCATTATGTTTCTCTTGCTGGTTTATCAGGACAAATCCTTGTAGCCTTAATTCTGATACTGAAATGGTAAACTAATTTGAAATAAAATACAAAAAAATAAAGCTCTACTGAATCCTATAAGAATATTTCAATCTCTGTAGCAGATGCTTTAAAAAACTGAGAACATTATACAGAATCTGCAAGGCACAGTATGAGTACCAGATTTTTAAGAAGTTTCTTTTCTGCCATGTTCACAAGGTGGTTTTTTTTTTTTTTTATGAAACCTGCATACCGTTTGTATTTATATATATATATTTACTGTCTTCAGTTACAGGGCTCAAAGTATAGCAAAGTACTGGATTTTTGCAAAAGGACTTTAGCTGACTGTCCTCAGTTTAACAATTCTGAATGGTAAAGGATTTCTTGCTTTCAGGCAAACAGTGTGAACTAAACTTTCATACTTGACAATGTGAACTAAACTTTCCTACTTATTAAGTTCTAACTCATTGAAATGTCATTGGTTTCAGATGATTATCTAAATCTAGTTTCAGGTATAAAGTCCACACCAAAATAGCCAACACCAAACAAACAAACCTGAACAAAAAACCCAACAAAACCAATCAGAACAACTTTGTATCACTGTTTTAATCAGCAATTCATGCCGCTTCCCACCAAGGCAGTCAGAGAGCATTACCCTGGCCTCTGAAGTTTTGAACTCTGCCAGTGCTAACAGATGAGCAACAGATTAAGTTTTGAAGCTTTTCTGGTTTCTTATTGGGCTTCAGTAGTAGTTTTTGGACAGCTTTGACAAAGTCAGTCAATTTGCCCCTGCAGTGAGACCACAGTAGGGCTGAGCATCGTTGTGGTAAAGCTGGTGGGTTTAAGACGGAGGTTGAATATATCAAAATGCTTTGTGTGCTCTCTGCTTTCTGCTGGAAGCATTGTCATTTGCCTGGGCACGCATCCATCTCTGGCATTGCAGGCCCGTGTCCTTGTCAGTGTGTGAGTTACATGGCCAGAGGCTGCTGTGTTGGACGCTTTTTGTTGTCACGGATGGCACCTGGGTTTTGTCAGCTCGTGTTCCATGCATGAGGAATCCACAGTTGGGCATGTGTGCTCCTGCCAAGGAAGTGTTTATGACCACGTTGAGGACTGTGTGTTCTGCTCACATGAATAAAATGCAGCTCAGGTGATGTGACGTGGAGGAGGTGCAGCCTGTGGCCCTCGGGGGCTCTTTGACAAACTGTGTCCTGTCCTGGGCCAAAGGACCGAGGCTTGCTCACATCCGCTGCCTTGCACTGTTCCTATATTGATATAAATACTTCAGCTAAATGCTTTTGGTGTAGTATTTTTAGGCATAGCTAGATAGCAGTGATCTCAGAAGTTCATCTTTTGTTAGAAAATTGAATAGGCTGAGAAGATGAGAATACACTTCTGTATGTGATCTCATGACAGTGGAAATGATTGGCTCAGTGTTATAAATACAATTGATTGAGTCTGCTAAGGAAACCATGGACAGCGTACTGGAGGAACACTGTGCCTTACAGGATGATAATGAACAAGAAATTAAAGCTGAAGGGGTTTTCTTAGTGAGTAGCAAGCTATGCTTTGCTTCATCCGTGTGTTGGTTGGTTTTTCTCCTGAGTTTTGGCAGAAGAGAACAGGTTTTTCTTGCCTTGAGAACTCTGTTGGAGCAGTTTGATATGTAGATAGCTTGCAGTCTGACTTGTATCTCACATGCAGCTTGTTATTTTCCCCCTCAGACCAGATTATTTGGATAGACAGACAAACTGGGGAGGAACTTAATCTCCCTTTTTTTTGCCGAAGGAATACAGTTTTAGGTGAAAGGAGGATTTTGTCTCGAGCAACTTACAGTCAAAATGTCTCCAAGGATCAGATATCTGAGTGTTATGACTGTTAAAGAACATAGAGATATGACAGTTCCTGTGCTGGATATTAGGGGTCTGTATCTTTTTCTAGACTGCAGTGAGTGTAGCTCACAAAATAAATTATTACTTTTATGTAAGTTTTCAGGGAGTGGGTTTTTTCCCTAACTATTTAGCATTAAGGAGGACCCATTCCCAAACTTTGAGTAATTTGACTCATCATATAACCTTGGGCGAGTTACTTATCCACCTTAAGCTTCAGTTTTCCCGGTGGGAGTATTAAGGAAAAAATGGGAAACTTGCTGAAAGCCAAATGTTGTGATGGAGTTGAGTGTCTTTTTACAAAAATAAATTTCCGTTATTCTTTCAAGTTGGTATTTGAAAAATTCACTAGAGAGCTGCTACTCAAGCTGTAGACCTAATGTTCAAATTAAGAGATTGCAAGTTCCAGCCTCCTCTCCGAATGTGCACCTCACCTCATCCTATTCAGTCTTCTGCTGATCTTGCTACTCTGCTGCTATTTCCATGAGCCATCTAGAAGATCACAGTCTCCAGGGAAGCTGGAGTCTGTCCCACAGATAAAAATAAGACTTTGCTGTTACCTATGCAAGCATTAAACAAATAGTTTAGTGGGAGGTTTTTGCTGTTACTTGTGGAGGAATTAAATAGATGGTCTGGGGTTTCTTTCTCCCCAAAGATCAGCTAACTGTAGACTGTTTTAAAAAAGCAAAAACTATTAACTGTGAACTAGTCTTTCTATCTGTAAATCAAAGAATGCTGTTGCCCAGGCAAGTGTGTAAAATTCTTCTGATAATTTATGCTGGCCCTACATACAACCTCTTGCTTGAATGCTGACATCTTGAGGTTTCCCGTTTTTCCTTGGATGAGACAGTTTTCCCCAGGGGTTAGTGGACTGCCTCGTGAAGACTGCAGGTAGTATGAGAAGAACCGTACTTGTCCTGAGGATTGTTTAATGAGCTGCTCTCCTGCCATCCGAGAGGGCTGCTGTTCGGTGACCCCGGGCCTCAGATGGGTGGCTCTTGGTGGGGATTCCTGCCGAGTGTCCTGCTGAGATGTACCAGGGTGTCTCACCCGGCTCGGGAGCCGATGGCAGCTCCCTCTTTAACTCCCTGCGCTGTCAGAGCAGCGTCTCTGCCCTACAGGTTTGTCTGCGTTGGTGGAGCATTCCAGCACCAGCAAAGCTCAGATTTTTGTACAGAATGCACCCGAGGGAAGGAAAGGTTTATAGTCACCTTTGATGTGTGCAGGAATTCTGTTTTCAGATCCATTTGAGATCAATAGAAAGAACTTTATATTTGCAAGAATGCTGGCAGGAAGGAGAAGTTGAACAAAGGCGCTCAGGCTCTGGCTGTGAAGCTGCTGCTGTAGCCGCTGGTCGCTTCTAGGTGGCACCACGAGAAAGAGAATCTGTGCCTTCACCATCTGTGAGAGGCCAGCTGTGGAGCTGCTTGGGGCTCTGGTGGTCAGAGCAGCTGGTAAATCCTTCAGGAGAAAGGAGGAAAGGAATGAACTTGCTCTGCTGTGATAGAACTGGCTGAACTCTGAATTGCATTTTCCACAAGAGTGAAGCAATGGTCGCTAAGTGACAAATTGGTTTTGCTTCAGTGCCAAAAGCATGATTGTGTACAAAATTTATATACATAGTTCTTCTCTAAAAGTCATTATCACAAGAGAATCACTAGATTTTTCTAAATATTTAAATGTGAGACTGCTTTATAAATATTTAAATGTGAGACTTTTATAAAACACTCTCATGGAACAATTATACTTTGTGTGTACACAGATCAAATAAAATAAAGGTTTTATTCTCAGCTAAAATTCGATTCGTAATGTTCTTCAATATTTTTCTCATTTCGAATATGAAAAATCATAACATATTCTAGTTCACAGCCATTTTACAACTTTTTGTTGTTGTCAGAGTATATGGCAGCTTTTAGTTTTGTCTGAAGGAGGGGTCTCTGTTTGAAGTAGTGCATGTTCTTTGAAAATTTTCCCTAAGAGATTACAGTGAGGAAGTCATCTCATGTGCTGACTTGTAAAATAAAATGTTACCAAAACAAAGATGCAATCTTTGATTTTTTTTCTGAAATGTTCTATTCAGAGCAAGAAAATGTTCTGGTATGAAATAAAAATCCAGATCTATGTAACATAGAACTACATAACTAAAATACTCTTTTTCTTTTTCAGCAGCTCCATGAGACTGTGAAAAGAAAGCTTGATAGTGCTGCCTCCCCTCAGAATGGAGACCAGCAGAATGGCTATGGTGATGTGTTTTCTGTGTCCAAGAAACTGCGTCGTGATGATGGTCTGGGAGTGAGCGGTTCTTCCAATGGAATGCCCCCTGTGTCTCCACTCCACCATCTTGACAAGAAATCTGGCACTGGTGATATCTTACAACTTAATGGGAAACATCCAATGGGGCTCGATGGCATCAGCAAGAAGTGTCTTCCAGATTCCAGCCTGCAGATGAATGGAGGTGGTGATGCTGATGACTCATTTCCTCTGAGTTTGAACAAAGAGCTGAAGCAGGAGCCCGTAGATGAGCTTCCCTGTATGAATCCTGTAGCAGGGGGTTCTATATCTCAGAATAACTTGATGCCTGATCTTAATCTCAATGAGCAAGAATGGAAGGAACTTATTGAGGAGCTCAATAGATCAGTGCCTGATGAAGACATGAAGGATCTCTTTAATGATGACTTTGAAGACAAAAAAGATGCAGATTCTTCAAATTCAGCTGCACAGACTCCATTGCCACAAGATATTAACATAAAGACTGAGTTTTCCCCAGCACCCTTTGAACAAGAACAGCTGGCATCTCCCCAGGTTAGATCCACTTCTTCAGGTTCAGCATTTATTGGTGCTGCTTCTGTACCTGTAAGTGCCGCTTCTACAACGGTTGGTAGTTCTCAGGCCATGTTCCAGCCTCCCAGTCAGTCAATGACTGAAAATCCTAATCAGCCTATGATGCAGGCATCAAACCACTCTCAGAACGTCCAGAGGCCTGTGTTGTTACCTGGGAAGTGTGCAGGAAGTGCCAAAGAAATGTCTTCTGCTCATCAGCTTCAGCAGATTGCTGCCAAGCAGAAGAGAGATCAGATGTTGCAGAACCAGCAACAAGCTTCACAAGTCCACCAAACAAATCAGATGTCTACATGGCAACAGTCTGGGCCTTCCCATAGTCCACTGGCTGTCCCATATACCATGGAAAATCCTACTAGCCCGTCGGTTTATCAGCCAGACTTCAACAATCAGAAACTCATGATGCCTAATTTGGGAAATAAAAGCTCACCGAGAGCTGGAGGCAATTACCATGTGAACATTTTGGGTCATCAGCAAAACAGCTTGAACCAGAACCCTGTGAATAGTCAGGGCTCTATGCTGGACTATGGGAACACCAAACCTCTTTCCCATTACAAAGCAGAGTGTGAGCAGGGGGTGGCAGTGCCTGGGCAAAACAAGACTCCCATGCTGGCATACATCCAGCAGCGCCAGCAGCCACCACTGTCCCACGTGGGTGACGACCAGAATGGGATGATCCTGTTGAAACCCAAGTCTGGAAACATTGCCTACCGGCTGCCACATGGTCAGGTGAATGTCCTGAATTACCTTTGTTCAGTAGCAGATTTAAGGTTGTTGAGTAGGTAAGGCTGGAGTGCAGATTGCTTGGTATAGTTTCAAATGTTTGTGTTGGTTTTAAAGAGAAGAATCCTGTATACAATAAGCTGAGACTTGAATCATGAGGTCTTTTTTCCCACTGGGGACAGTTTTTAATACAGGGTTCTAGGTCATGTAACGTGTGATTTCCAGCTTAATATACTTTGTGGGCAACAAATTATGTCGTGCTTCACAGAAGCTTCTACTTACAAAGATAAATAGATGCTTTGTAAACTTTTGACTAAAATAACTCATGTAAAACTGTAGTGTTAAACAGTGTTCTCAAAGAAGCTTTGATTTCTTTACCTTGCTTTTAGTCCCTACTTGTGTCAGAGTTGGGTTACTATAAAAAGACCTACTTCTGCAGAGAGGTGGGAGTGGGGGCTGCATTCCTGATTTCTTGGGTATTCCTTGGGGCCTTTCAATTCTAAGGATTTTTATTGGTTAAGTCTCTGGGCATTGGGGTAGCATGGCATAGGAGAGAAATACATCATTAAGAACGAATAATAGTGATGTTTGTTGGCTTGAAGCATATGCTTCAGTTTTTCTTGTAACAGAACATTCCAGATGGTGCTCCTTTGCCTTGTATATAACTGTTAATACAGGTATGCTGCAGGTGAAAGTTTCTGTAGTGGGTGAAAGTATAGACTCATTGGGATTCTGTAACATGTACCTGCAATGCACATACGAGAGGGCTTGTTGAAAAAAAAAAGGTATTTATTACAAGGATTAAAGCTCCTCCAGAAAAAGCTGTTTGAGATCCAACTCTAGTCATATGTTCCCTCAACAAAGCAGAAAACCTGTGAAAAAGCTCTGATTAGTCTGTGATAAAGACCACACCGGTGTACAAATAGAAATTTGAGATCAATGTGTGCTTCATAAAGCACAAAAAAAATGAATCTCTTTGAAAGCTGGCAGAACTAACAGTCTAACAGCATTTTGATGGAAGAAGGGTAGAGACGATTGTGTGTGTCACATCTCCCCCTCACTGAAAAACATGGGGGTGACCTTGCATCTACACTGCCACACTTGCACTGAACTAACAGAAATACTGATGAAAGCTTCAGGAGAATTTCTCGAAAGCTTGCACACAGAACAACTTAGCAAAGCATTCCTTATATTTGGTTCATGATTCCTTACGAAACTGCAAAGTGAGAACCAACAGCCAAACCCATTAACTGAATTCTTAGCTTGAACATAACATTTGTTCGTGTAATTAGAGATGAGGCTGAACTGTGCTTTAAAATGATGAAAACTGTCAAATTTCAGAGGGATTTGCTGGTACTAAGAGGGCAGTGTCAGATCTGGAATGGCAATTGTTCCATGTTATTCTTGCTTATCCCAAGTTCCAGTCTCAAAAACAAAGCCAAAAAATGTAGACTTAAGAAAAACTTATAATATCAGACTTATCTCTAGTAGTACTTCTGTCTGTGGAGTATGATGACGGTTGGATTGCTGGAAAAATACTTTAAGACGCATTTTGACCAGTGGAAGCCTTCTCCCCTTCACCTGCAAGTAGTAAATTCTCTGATACTAAAAAAAAGCAACTTTAGGATGGTAGACATAAACACTTGCAGAATGAAGTGTTGACAGAAGAGGCAGGCTTTAAATAAATGGTTTGTATAATGAAAATATAAAATGTAGTGTTTGAAAAGCTGCTACCAAAGTAAACTGAGGCTGGGGTGTTTGAAGTGCTGTTTGTAACTGCCTGAAAAGGAGCACACAGGGCTATACTCACCTGTTTGAGCTGGAATTTGGGAAGTACTTTGAGACTGAAGTTAAAGCCTCTATTTCTAAATGTTGTGGAGCTTCTGACCTGAACTCCAGAGTGGCTGTTCTGTGTCTGGCGCTGTATAGACGGCTGTTTGGCTGTCTTTAATTAGCTGAACTTCATAAGAAGCTTCACAAGTGAAGAAGTTACTGCATTTCTGTAACTTTTGTCACTTTTCCTGTGTTCTGCAGGATCAGAACCCTGCTCCTGCTGTTCCTCGTGTTCCTGTTTCTGTCCCGGGCCCTGGAGTGGGTGCCCAGGCTCCAAACGTCTCCATGGCAGGTAACCACAGCAACTCAGCTTATCAGCAGCAAGCAGCAGTGATGAAGCAACACCAAATGCTGATGGACCAGCAGAAGCAGAGAGAGCAGCAACAAAAGCACCTGCTCATGGAGCAACAGAAGCAGCAATTCCTAATGGAACAGAGGCAGCAGCATCTGCTGGCAGAACAGGTGAGAGGGGCCAGCTATCTGGTTTTTTAGTTTGTCCTGCTTTGCTTTGGTGCATGAAGTAGCATTTGATGTTTTACAATCAGAGGATAGTTTGGTTGGGAAGGACCTTCAGAATCATCTCAGTTCCAGCTCCTCTGCCAGGAGCGGGGACACCTTCCACTAGACCAGGTTGCTTCATGCTTCATCCAACCTGGCCTTGAAACATTTCCAGGGATGGGGCAGCCACAGCTTCTCTGGGCAACCTCACCACACAGTAAATAATTTCTTCCTAATATCTAATCTGAAGCTAACCTCCTTCAGATGGAGGTCATTCCCCCTTGCTCTATCACTGCATGCCCTTTTGAGACACCTTCCCCCTCCAGCCTCCTTGTAAGCCCCCTTTAGGTACTGAAAAGTGCTCTAAGGTCTCCCTGAATCAGCTGCCCATCAGAAGCTTTAAGAAAGAAGGAAATTATAGAGTCTCCTCTGACCTGAAAATGTGTGAAAGCCCATTTTGCAGGGAAGGTTTTAGTAGAATCTGCAGGATTGTGGAGCTATGGCTGTGCCAAGTCCTAGCCAATGGCTCTTTTATCACCCAGTGACATCCTATTAAAATTGAGGTCTCAATAGAGGTGACAGAAAAACCCCTTCAGTTCTGGAGCCAGTGTAGACAAAACATAGTAATGTGGTTGGCAATGTATGAGTGTTAGTAAAGATATGTTTTTGATATTTGGGTTAAAACAATTTGGACTAAGGGAATACTGTGGGGGAATTATATTACCAAAGACTGAAAGGCAGAGAATGCCTAAATCATCAATAAAATCACATTTTCTCTATGAGTTATGTGATCTGTAAGCTTAGAATACTTTTTAGTAAATCAATCAGTCTTTGGTGACTTTATGTTAGTATCAAACGTCAAAGATGAGTAATCATTACTCTCCCAAAATGTTAACAAACAGGTATTCTTTGAGAGCAGGTGGGGAGAAAGGAAATGTGGGGTGTGACCTCCTGCTTGTGCTTTTGCATGTGTGGTGGATGGTGATTATTAGAGCTTTGTTGGAGCTCTTGGAGCTGTGGCCCGGTAGGTTTCCTTAGGACAATAATGGACCTAACAGGTGTCAGATCTCTCTGAGCAGTGGGGAGGTGATAAGTAGCATATCTCGAACACAGCACTGAAATGTTTTTTTCCTATGTATTTGCTTCTGCTTTGCCAGTGCATGTTGCTGCAGTGAATATCAGTATTATGAAAATACTTCACTCATGTCCTAGTTATGGTAGCTACAACTGCCTTCTGTAATTTCCATTTTTCTATAGTGATGCTGGGGCTCTGGTCCCAAATAAGGAATGGCTTTGCTTTGGAGCTGAACAGCTTTAGATACTGCATGTGCCACATTTATTTGCCTTGTGCTGCCTAGTCAAGCTAGATCTTGTTAGCGTTCTGATTTGATATTTATTTCTTTGGATACACATGATACTGGATGCAGTTTTACAAAAAGATTTCTGTATCTGTTGATGGCTGCTTTGCAGATTTGTAGTTTCAGGTAGCTCCAGTGCCATTCCCTGCCTCTATAAATTTGTCTTTTCACTCGGCATTCTGCGTATTTTTTATTTTTTCTCCCCAAGCCAGGTTCTGCAGTTCTTGGTTTGTCTCAGAGCTATGGCATCTCTTGGCTTCCGTGGTCAGCCTCTTTCAGGTCTGACTGGTCCTGCAAGCAGCAGGTCCTCTGTCAAGCAGCCTGCCCCCTTCATTCCTGTGCGTGTCTCAACAGCTTCGCAGCTGGAGACATTTGGGAAGGGTGGTAGCGATGTGTATCTGCTGTTTGTTACATTGCACCAGGCTCTTCTGTAAAGGCTTCTTGTTTGGGTCTTCACCCCAATACTCTGGGAAGGGAATTTCTGTCCGCTGCTGTGCTCTGTGTAACTTTCAGGATAAGTAGGTAGTTGGGCAGTGTATCGCTACTTGGTTGTCTCAGAATTTCAGTTTGAAATTCAGGCTGAAGGTGTCTGAGGAAGAAGAGACAGAAATGCTGTGCTTGATACATTTCATATTGTAAAAGCAGCTGGTTGGCTGTTAACACTGTCAAGATCTGAATGTATTATCACTACATCTACATTCCCCTCAAGACTTTAAATTTCATTTTTCCCCAAAGTTTCCTAATAGAAGATTTGCTTGATTTATTTTTCAGATGGTTTAATCATAAAATATGGGTTGAATGTGCTTTTATTTTAAAGAGGCACAATTATTTTGTGTCATGAGTAGGGTTTGTTTCAGTTGATCGGTGCATTGTTAAAAAAGTGGTTTGAAACAATGGTTGGAAAACTTATATGGCTTCTGTTATGGACTTAGTTCTGCAGTTTTCCATAATCTTCTAGGAAAGCCTGTGATATATGAGAATATGGATTTGTGTCTATTTTTTCATGTTTGTAGACAAGGACTAGAAAATATTTACATGTTCAGTTTTTGCATTTCTGTGTAATATTTTTGATATTTCTGACTTGCACTTTTATTGATTTCTAAAGAGGGACCTAAAATACATTGATTTGGAAATGAAGACCAAAAAAGGAAATGTTTTTTGGTTTTTTTTATACGTTCACTTTTGCTCTTTTTCTACCTGTACCTCTTTTTGTCTTGAGAGTATTGCTAAAAATGCCTGTTGATTATGTTATTGAGTAGGAGACTAACATTTTAGATTTTCAATCTTTGAAGGCTTCAGACATGCACTGCAGTAACTCTTGTTACTGCTGTTCATGCTGTTGTCTCTGAGATCCTGGTCTTGTCACTCATCAAATTAAACTGACTGTGTTTGAGCCTCGAGAACAAAGGTCTGAAGTGACTTTAGGGCTGCAGACGCCCCTTTGATTACCAGCTCTGCACAGAAGTGTGCAGATGGCTTGTTTTTACCCAAGATAGCCCTTGGAAAAAGCTTGATTTGTTTTCAAATTGTCTTGCATTGCACCTTTCTTAGGAGAAACAGCGGCAGCAGCAGGAGCAGCAGCTGCAGCGGCATCTGACTCGGCCTCCTCCCCAGTACCAGGATCAGCCACAGAATCCCTACCAGCAACAGGTTGGACAGTTCACAGGTGAGTAAACATGGCAATTGAAATAACAACAGAAAAAATACCAAGAGTAAAAAACAAGGTGTCTTCAAATTTCCTGGATTGGATAGCTTTTAATTAATTCATTACACGTCACTCTGCCTTAAAAGCTCTTGACCTGTACTCTGATTCAGTTGCAAATTAACAGCTTCCCTGGTCGCAGGTGTCTGGGACAACTTAAGCTTCTGATTCTTAATGTCGTTTGGGAAATGAGTAAAATTCTTAAGTACCTTCATTGTTCCACAGGCCTTTTTTATGCTATTGTTTCGTTGTGCAGGTTGGAAATACTCTCTATCTTTGATATATTAGGATTCAGAGGGGTTTTTTCTGAAGCCTGATGTCCCTACTGCCTGTATCTATCACAGGCCCTCATTAAAGAAAAATAAGTGGTGTATTATTTCTCTCATCTCTAGGATGAGTTTAAAAGTCTCTAACATTCTTACCCCTGCTACCTTTAAAAGGGAATGCAATTTGAATTCTCTTCATCACATGTTAAGTGTCCTACGTGGGTTTTTTTGTATGAGAAACAACTTAGTATATCTGTAGTATATTAATTCTGGTAAATAAAAGATGTTGTAACTGTTCAGCTGGAATAGCTTCAAAAATATGTAAGAACTAGAAAACAATAAAAACTCATCTTTTTACCTTAAAAGCTGTTACTTGAGGGGGCGTTAAGAAACCACTTGTCTTTTTTTTATAAACATAGAGTACAAAAATAGTGGTAATTCCCTTCGTTTTGTTTCCTTACTCTCCGTGTTCCTGCAGGAATTAATACTGAAGGGGAAAGATGCAAATGGAAATGTAATACCCTCACCCTGACAGAGTTTGTGCCTGTGCAGTGTCGAGTGCAGCTACGATTGGGTTTTGTTACTTAGCTGAAAAAACTCGATGCCAATACAAAAGGATTATGTGCTAACACAGAGATCAGTAGCATCCTTCAAAATACTGCACTGAAATATATTTTTTCTCTTGCCACTTTTCTACAGAAAGATAGGCATGCAACTGTTAGAAATAGAGTAGGTTTTGCTATCATGGGCATCAGTACCAGTAAAATTATTTTTTCCTTGTAATGATGATTGTAACTATTTTTTGCAGCTTAAATCCTGATATGTGTGCTATCTCTTCACTGTAAATATTTTTAGAGTAAGACTCTTCCCCGACCCATCCATTAGCCCAACAGTGGTGTTTTTATGATGTGCTTTGTTGATAATTTATCCAGTATAATTTGAATTCTATTTGAATTTATTTTTGATAATTCTGTTTTTATTCAAATATAGTATTAGTAGTAACGGAGAGCCAGTACTCCTTAGCAAAACGTAAAAAAATTCTACAGCTTACTTTTAGTTTTGAAAGTAGAGAAATTATTAGTGTGGGTAGGTTTTCCCTGCTTGACTGTAAGGAGTGGGGGGGGTATTACATGCACTACACTTTACAGAGCTTTTCTGCTTTTTTTGCTTCGAGTAGGGGGATATTTCTTCTACAGGAAGAAACTTTTTAACTCAGAATTTGCAATAACAAAGGACTGTATTTGGTTTGCTGAGAAGACATTTTTACAAATCACCTTGCTTGGCTATCAGCACTGCATATTAACATAGTGAATACTTCACTGTGGAAGTCCAAAAGATACTTGACCAAAAATTTCTGAATTAGATATTTCTATATTAGATAAATAGAAGATATTCCTGGAATTGGGAAAATGCAGAACTGGCAACCCTACAGTTGTATGATAAGAGATGCACTGTGTATGCATGGAATGACTGACATTTTGTGTGTGTGTGTGCAGTAAGAGGTATTTTTTTAACAGCTTAGTAAATTGTGCGTGCACTTCAGAGTATATGTGTTTACCTTTGTTCACAAAGAAATATTAGAGTCTATCCTTTAAAGTCATAAATTTTTTTTAAATTAATGATGCTGAACTCTTTGAAGTGATATTCAGATTTTTTTAGGACATGGGCATATCTGTATTTGAGATCAAGGTGGAGGTGCTAACTGGAACAACAGCTGACACTTTTAAATTAAACTTTTGCTTGCTGTGTTTTGCTTGCAGAGGTCAGTTTATACAAATGTAGCTGCACCTCCCTTGTGGGTTATTGTGCCTGCAAGCCTGGCGTGGCTCAGGTTGAACCTGAGGTATTTAATGTACAAAATATTTCTTTGTATTTCAGCGTCATCTTCAGCCATGCCCGGGGTCAGTAACTTAGGACAGTCCAGCTCCGGTAGTCCACGGATGTTTCCTCAGAGCCAGAACATGATTCAGATGGGACCTGGACACGCTCCTGTTGCTCCACTGCAGTCGGGCTCCAGCCAGCAGGACCGGGGGGTGGCTCAGTATCCCAACATGCAGAACATGCAGCGCGGGGGGTTGTACAACCTGGCGTCTGGGATGACCCAGATGGTTCCCCAGCACGCCGCTCCGAGTGCCAATGGACAGCCACCGATGCAGAGACAGGGCAGCTTGGGCCAGGGCGCTGCCGTTCCTGCTGCCTATGGGCAGAACACCTTACCGAACTCAAGTATTTCTCAGCAGCACAATAAAGGTGCCCTGAATCCAACCTTATCTAAGCCACAGATGGCAAGAGTACCGGCTGCTATGGGGGCTCAAAATCCATCTTGGCAACACCAAGGTATCCCTAATATCAACAACCAGACGCAAGCAAACAGTGGCTTAGGACCATTTACTGCCAACTCCTCTTTCCACATGCAGCAAACACATCTAAAGATGTCCAACCAGCAGTTTGCCCAGGGAATGCCTCAGGTAAGCCTAAGCGCCAGCAGGCCCATGACCTCGATGAACGCTGCGGTCTCTGGACAGATGTTGTCGTCCTCTTTGGGAGCGCAGCCGCGGACAAACCCCCCCGCACAGCAGCAGGTACCCTCGCAGCAAGTCTTGCCTGGCATGAGCCAGACTGTTCCAGACCTGAATGCTTTCAACCAGAACCCAAATCAGCAAATTCCCAACAGAGGAAACCTGCACTGTAGCCAAGGGTACCCTGTGAGGACAACCAGTCAGGAGCTGCCTTTCGCCTACAGTGGCCAGGCAGGCAATAATGGACTTCAGAACTTAACTGGTGACACAGATCTGATAGACTCTTTGCTGAAAAACAGGACTTCAGAGGAGTGGATGAACGATTTGGACGAGTTGTTAGGAACTCATTAAAATGGGGCCGGGGGCGGGGGTTCTACTTTTTTTAATTATTTCATGAGATATAAACAACTCTTGGACCAAAAAACCTGTGGCATTGAGGAGACTTGCAGGCATTAGAGGTAAATGGTTGGGAAAAAGACTGGAGCTGCTTCTCAATGAGTGTTGACGCGTGGTCACGGCGCACCAAGCAGGTCTGCAGGAGGAGTGCGCTCTGTCTGCGGTCTCTGAGGAGTCGCACACTTGAACAGGTCAAAAAATACTGTGTCCTAGCCAGCCTTCCAGAAATCTCACTTGCAGTGTTCTAAGACTAAATATTTTAATTATTTAAAAACAAAACAAAAATTCCACAGAAATAGTGCAGAAAGAATGCAAATAGTTGCACAAATTGTGTTTAGGACTTAGTCTGCAGCTATTACTTGCAATAATTATTTGTTCATAGCTTGACATGCTGTTGTAGTACTGTCCATAAAACTTCGGATTTTTATTTGAGAAGAGGCTGTATGCACCTGAGTATGCTTGCAAAATGTTTGGAATTGTTTCTTTTCCCCATTGCTGAAGCATGTGCCTGTACTCTCAGTAAGCAAGTGATATTTCATGGTAAATATTTCTAGATGCTGGTAATAGATGAGAAAAAGTATTAAAACCTGGCCAGTTAGTCTAGGTAGTCATCTTCATAGATTGTAGTCTTTTAAGCTGCAGTTTGCACTCTGTTGTAGAGAGGCACAGTTCTTGGCTTGTACCTTGCTGTGTTTAAAGGGGGAATTTCTTACGGGAGAACTTTTAAACTATAGTAGGTTTAACATGAATTGTAAAGCCATTTACTTTGCACCTGTTTCTTAATAACTTATTTCCAAAGGTAGTTGTATTTAAATGAAGGCTTTGCTTCATGACAGCTCATCTAGTTTTCTTTGTTGTAAAAAGTAAAACTAACCTTTGAGATCAGTTCATCCCCCGAAGTTAGCAATGAGCACAAGACTTTGTCACTTCAGGATAAAAATGAGGAAAAAAGAATTTGGCTGGGAGGTGGAAAGTCCTTATTAGCAATAATAGCGCAGGCAGCCTGGGAGAATACTTATATCAGGATTGCTCCACTATGGAAGTCTCCCCCTTTAAATGCTTTGGTTTTTTAATACTGGGTTACAAGTTTGATAATCTTTCTATAGACTGGTGGATTTACTTTTTTAATATCCCTTGAAGCAGATGCTGTTCTTCAGCTCAGCCCAAGGAGACCTCTTATCCGTATGTTGGGGTTGGTCCCAGAAAGGACAAAAACCACAATGGGAACAGTCAATGTTCCAAAGTCCTTACTCTCTACCAAAAAAATCCCTTATGCACCAACAAACCACCTTGCCTTAACATTTATTTTAAAATGAAAATAAAGTTGAAAGCTTTTGTTTTAAATGCACAAATACCTCTTCCCTTTCTAAGTCCACTTTCTTGGAAAACTCCTCTAAACTTTCTAACCAAACCTAGCATCATGATTTAAAAGCAATTTCCTTCAACACAGACTGGCTTCTCCAGGAGTTTTCTGCATTGCAGAATTGTGAGAGAGGGTTTTTTCCAGAGGGGATGAAGGGAAGTGAAAGATATCATTGGTTTCAAAGAAGGAAAATATTTTACTGTATCTGCAGCTCCTTTATGAGACAATTTGCACTTTTGAAAACTGCTTTTTTAACACTAATACTTTAACCCTTTCCAAATATGCATGGAACATGGTTTGTCCAGCACACTTAGCTAGTGTGGAAGAATTCCGCTCTGTTGATCAGATTTGCTATTTTATCATGTTGAACTGTTGATGAAAGATGTGCATTGATCAGTGGATCCCACCTTTGAACAGTGGATAAAACTTCACTGAAGCAGGCTTAATCCCTCGTAGAGCTTTTGAAAAGATAACATAAAGATTGTCTTTGGATGGGAAGACGAAGGTGTTGGTGACTTTGGTTGTTGACACTTCTGATATTTTCTAGAATAAGTAGTTGAGATGCAAATAACTGATGCTAGCTTTTCTTATACTGGCAATCTAAGAAAAGAGCTAGTGAGCTTGGTTTACTGTTAAGTTAAACCAAAAACTGGTCCAAGGTAAGTGTCATTAGAAGAGTATAGATATAAACTAGCAATGGCAGGGGAAGGAGTGTTTGCTGTATTTTTAATTTTAAGGGTTAACTTTGCACCAGTGTGCCTTCCCTTCCTGTCGGGGGTGCTTGGGACCTCAATTTCAAGTGACATCCTTCCATGTCACTGGTTTTTTCTCCCCCTTACAAACACTTGACAGAAATAACAGGGTAGTAGGATTCAGCTTTTCTTTCTCCCTGTTTAGGTTGTGGTGAAATCTGCTCTGTTTTCCAGTAGGTTTAGCACACAGACTTTGTTCTGAATAAGTCAAAATACAATCCATCCAGTTGTGATTTCTTAATTGGAGGAAAAGAGCATCTGCTGTTTGCATTATTACTACCAAAAAGGCAATCCAGCGAAATGCGCAGGAAAACGCAGGTGTGCCCTTTCCTCCACCGTTTCTGGAAGCTAAGGTGGATATTGCTCTGCTTGACCAGAGGGTTTGTTCAGGAGGGTGTCTGGGTTTGCTGACAGGGCCTTTTCATGGTACTGTTGGAGTAAAATGAAGTGTGGTTCTAGACAAACTGGCTTATAATGCCCATTGGTCTCTGTGTGTGAGCAGGATCCAAGCAGCCCTTGGCTCTGGTCCCTGTGCGCAGAGCGCGGTCGGAGCGTTGGGAACGCGGTGCCACTGGAACGAGGTTGGAACAGTTCAATGGAAATGAAAATACGGTTTTGATGTTCGTGGGTGCGTGGGCAGGGCTGGGCTCTGCCCTGGTGCCCTGTAACGTGTCACTGTCTGTGTCTGCATTCGGGCTTTCCATTTGCTGCAGCTTCAGAGCAATAAAACCAATCTCCCCTGAACTGAACCCAGCCGGCCGCCCATGGCTTTATTTATAAACTGCGGTTTTGGTTGGGCAGGCAAGGTGAGAGTGTCACTGTGCAACATCCACTGCCTTCCAAAAACCACGATCCAATTGAAAAGGGTGCTCAAAATTTTGTTATACACATTTCCTTTGTGTAAATAAATGTTTACAATTTTATATTAAAGATTTGAATAAGAGTTAGATCTTCTGACTGTATATTTTTTACTTTTTATAGATTTTAAAACTATAATTCTTTATATATGTGTTTGGGGGGTATTATGGTAAGTTTTATGCTTGTAAATGGAGAACAGTTGAATTTGATGCTAACCTTTATGAATTTTTGTCATTGAAATGTATAAAGAGTCCATTAATCCCCTTATTCTTTTACTACAATTACTGGTGCACACCAAAAAGAAATCCTTCACTTCTGTTTTATCATTATAAAATAAATATTTTGCTAGTGTATTAAATATACATGGTGTGACTTTATACATTTGTGTGAGCTGAGCAGAGTTCAGTGTTGTCTTTCCTAGTGAAATGGTTCCTTCCCTTCATCCCAGCACACAATATTTGCTCAGCCTATTAAAGGCTCAAATTCTGCTGCTGTGTCTTACCAATTCTTATGGTTTTAGAAAGTCCATTTAAACAGGCCAGAACTGGATAAAGGTGCCTTAGAAAACTTAACTTTGAAAATAAGGCTTTATGCTACTCCCACTGCTTCCAGGCTTTTCGTTTTTTTCTGGAATGCAGTTGTAGGCCTTAAGCTGGGAAATTCGACTGCAGAGGTGGTTGTTAGTAGTGAAAAAGATGTTAATAACTACCGAGACCTCACATGTGCAAAATGGTAGCGTTCCAGAAATGTGCCAATTCCCTCAGAATAACAGGCTTCAGAGGTTCAAACGGGTTTCCTGGAGGCCTGTCTGAGGCAGGCACAGGCACAGGCACACACGGGCTTCCAGCTGAGACATGGGACGCGTGCTGCAAGCGGGGCTGATGCTTCTGAGCAAGGAACCAGGTACTGGCAGCAACGTGGGTGGAGATCTTGGCTTCAGGCTGGTGAAGTCCCATAGCCACTGCCCAGCTTCAGACACTGATGGGTCGTTCTCCAAGCTTTGAGGTGCTGTCAGTGTGTAGTTGTTTGCAGCCCCAGCTCAGCTTCCAGGTTTCCTCACAGCATCCTGACTTACCAGAGTGTATTTTTAGTGTATTCCTTCTCTACAAGTTTTGTGTTCTGTTTGGGAGAGGAGGAGACCTGTAATTCAGAAGTTTATAAAGAACCAAGTGTAATAGTAAGTAGCAGTACCAGAATCAGCTGCTTTTAGCCCATGGGGAACTGCGAAATTACATTAATTTTTGCTTTATTGTCCCATTAAAAATGCTGCATTTAGTTATTGTTGAGTGAAACAGAAATTTCCCAAACCATCCCCCACTGAAGTGATATGTGATTTTCCAAAGATTTTAAGGAGTCAGTAGCAGCTTGTGATGAACCTTTGCTCAGAAAATAATTTGATTTTTTTTTTCTTTATGATAGTGTTTTTCCTGAGAATAATGGAAATCTGTAATGGAAGTGTTTTCTCAAGCCTGAATTGTTTGTTGAAATATGTTGTAAGCAGACCTCTGGTGACATTTCCCCTCTGACTTCTATATTGGACACCCTGGAGGAAATCTTTGGTCACCAGTAGGTTCAGTTAAGGTTAATTTTTGATTTTAGTTCTATTTAGTCTGAGTCTGCTGTACCTTGGAGAGTCTGAAGTCACATCATAAGAGTGATGTGAGATTTCTAGAGAAAGGGAATGGTTTTGCCATTCTACATGGTGTGGTTATTTATAAAAAGTGTAGCATTGGATATTTGATGGATTAACTGAAGTCTTCAACTTGATGAGCTGTCACGGTGGGGTTTTGAAGCGATGAAGAGCCAAACCAGAAAAAATACTTGCTGCATCCTACTTGGGAGAAACTGTAGGTCTGGTATGTGCACAAATTCTGTAATGAGGGTTTGTGTGTGTGACTGAACAGAGAGAAATGCAATGGCTCAGCCACCAAAATTAAGGGAAAAGCTTATTCCTCTTCGATTTTAAAAATTTTAAAGTCAGAGTAGTAATCCATATAAAGTTGCTCAAAAACATAAGGTACCTTTTTGAACTGATGCCTATTTTACTTTTGTGGAGTGGGGAGAAAAGTTATTCAGGGCTAAAACATGGCTGGTTTTCAAATTTTACGCTTTTCAATTATAACTCTGATGTCAGTGTAACATTTCTCAGGGTCTGTATGTTTCTACATGCTCTGCTGCCTTCAGAACTGAGAACTTTATTTTGTGTATTTGCCAGGAAAAGGTTTGTACCACTTAAGAACTTCAGAAAACTACTAAGGCGGAGTGAGTGCTAGAAAAGAACTGTACTCCTCTTTGGTAAACTTAGAGTAGTAATTAGTAGGATAAAGCATCTGAACGTTCTTTTGAAATTACAGAATCTGGTAACAGAATTAAGTTATTCCAGCTGGAGTGTATCAAATCATTCATGTGGTCAACTCCACTACTTGAAATAAGAGCAGAAGGTCAAGTCATTAATTTGTAAATGCTTGTTAATAATTTTTACAACCTTGCACATAATTGAGATGCTTCAGAGCTCATTAAAACTAGCAACAAAAGGGTTGGAAAGAATTCCATCATCTTTCCATTGCCGGCAACATGTAATTCAATCGTGGTATAAAATCTGTGAATGTAATTAGAGGAATTTCACAGTTTGCTCATGCAAAATTCTTCCCCGCTCCATTGTTCAGCAAAAGCCACTTGGCTGGAATAGACATTTTCTGGTGGGTGGCTGCTTTGGAAAACCACACGGCGTGGAGAGAGTTAAGGTGAGTTAAGGTGTGGTGGAGGAAACACCTGTGCTCAGAGGCAGCTCTGTGGAAGTGGGTGGTGGTGGGAGAGAGGGTTGGGGCAGCTGTACCCAGCACATCAGGCTGGGGTTTGCTCCACAATCAGCAGCATGAGAGATCAGATAGACCTGCTGGCCACAGTCACAGTTCTGGGAGTCCTGGAGCAAGGTAAATGTCCTTTGTGCAGTGCCAGTGTTAAGCTAGTGATGTTAAACTGCGTGGAATGTGGTTCCTGTATTTTGTGTGGAGAATCTGTGGAGTGAAGGTCACTGTTTTCCAGCATGGTAAAATGACACAAATTTTTGGCTGTTCATGAACGTGAAGTGTCACGCCTGAGGGTGGTCATTATTTAACAGGGACTAAAATGATCTTCAAAGCCAGCAAGTAAAACTTTCAGACTTAAAGCAATTTCAGCGTGATGTTCTTAAAGTAAACTAGTTTGTGATTGAATTTTAGCAGGTAATTTGTAACCTGCAGTGGCTGGAGGTGGCCAAAATAAAGGCAGGTTAGTGAATGTGCTGGTGAGGAGGTCACATTTACAGACAGACATGGTGTGAATATAGCAGAGAGCCTCGTGCACACGGCTGTTTCTCCATTACCAATACCCTCGTATGTTCACATGGCACAGAGCAGATGACAAGATGAACTGAGAGCACGGTAATTTGGAAACTAATGCAAGTTCTGCTCAGAAATAGACACAGAGCTCTTCAAAAGAACTCAGTGACTTTTAATTTAAATAGATGCATTGTGTTTAGACCATTAGAAAGAACAGTGTTGTTGCCAAGCTCTCTTTATTTGTGGGCCCTTGGGCTTCAGGACGGTCACTCCCCTGCCTGGGATGGAGACAGAGCCCCCATTTTATTAAAATCTTCACATTTCTGTAAGGGAAGGTTTGTGGGTTTTATTATTACTGTATTCTTTCACCATACAGCTGTCACACCTCTGCTTACAAATGGATGTGAACCTCTGAGCAGCCTGATGTGCTTTTAGCCATCAGATGATAAATCTTTTAATATAAGCATTATTTAAAACAAAATATGCCACCTTAAAAATAGAGCTCAAGACTTGTGAATTATCAGTAATTTCCACTCAATTTACAGAGAAGTATAGCAAATACAAGAAACTTTTGTACTATGAATTTTTTTGTTATTAAACTAAGTGGGGGTGGAGTGCGTGTTTAGTGTGCAAAGAGAAGACGTGAAGAAAACTTGAAATTGAGTTACAGAAATGCTGCTGAGCCCTTTTCCTTTGGGAAACCCTCAGTAGCAAATCCCTAGATAGCAGTTTTGTCTCAAATACTTTTGTTTAATGAGAATTTCAAGTACTTTTTAAAGGTTGCAGCCTTAAGCATTTTACTTTCATGGCATGCATGCTAGGTGTGAATCCAGCAGATAAATAGCAGGCATTGGCACCCTCCTGTCTGTGTTTGATCGGATGAAGTATCCTAGTTTTATGATTTCTGCATGGCAAGCCAAGGAGCAATTGCAAAATACTGCGTGTTTCCTTTCCATCTGCTCGTGTGAAATACGTGTGCCTGTGTCACTGGGGTTCAGAGCCGTGCAGTGGCTTTCTCTGCGTGTTTTGAAAGGGCATTCTGTAGGTGAGTAACAGGTCTGGGATGCGCTCTGAGCAGGTGAGCACTGAAGCGTGGACGTGGGCTATCCCTGCAGACACTCCTCCATCACACCCTGGTGTAGGAGATGTAATTTAATGGCTGACCTTGGTACAGCGTTGGTTGATTTTTATGTTTCCTTTTGAATTTTCTGTGAGCCTGCCGTTTCCGCATTCTTTCAAGTAACTTTCGCCTTTTTAATTTAGTCATTCTCAGTTTAGTGAAACTCTGAGTTTAGCACTCTGTAGGTGCGTGCCCCAGCCTTGTGGTGAACATTGTACAACAGAGCAAAATTATTCCACCCCAATTTTCCCCTCACTCCTTTATTTTATGGCTTCAAAGGAAAGAAAACTGTCACTGTCAGGCCCCACAGGGCTTGTTTGCCAGGTTCACTCAAATGTGGCAGATAGCAGCTGTGATGTGATTTGACAAGTTTGTGGACATAATCAAATAGAGAATGAAGGATGTTTCCACTGAGGAGCAAAGTTCAGGGAGAGCTGAGGCCCTAAGCCACATGGGAATCCACACAGGTGATTAACCTCAAGACAGGAATCACAAAAAAAAGGTTTGAAAGGTTCTGCAGAGTAGATTGAACTCTTTTTCTCTAAAAGTCTGTGCTGAGAAGGTTCATGCAGTGTGGGTTTTTTCAACACCTCATTCTGAGATGTGCTTTGCAAACTGATTCTTCATCCTTAGTTCTTGACCCTTACACCAGGTTTGGGGGACAGCCAGCCATCCTCCAAAAGGCTCCTGCTCCTCTTGGGTGTTCTGTGTGTTACCCATCCCTAAGTGCGAGGGATCTGTGTAGGAGCTGTGTGAATATTAGCCCCTGTGTAGAAGCAAGGTGCTAGGTGTAGGGCTGATGGAGAGGTTTGGTCTGAAATGACTCTTCCATCAGTTACAAGAATCCTACATTAGGAAAGGTGCAGATGGCACAAAGCAGGATGAAGAGCGTTGCCCAGTGCAGCCGGGCTTATGCCACAAGCCAGATCTGCTCATGATGCTGTAACTTCAGCTCAGTCCATTTCTGGAGAGGAGACTGGGACGCGACCCTGGGAGCATCAGGGAGGAGGAGAGGTGCTTACCTGATGGGAAGAGGTAACAGGATGGGTCGTGGTTTCATCTTATTCCCAGAGCTCTGCCAGCAGCTGCTGAATTCCAGCTGCTTGTCACACCTCTCTGATTCACAGAGGGAATGCCGTGTCGTGTCCTGCTGGACCTCTGGGGAAGGATGACACCCTCACCCATGAGCCACCTGCTACAAATGAATCAAAGAGGGAGGAACATTCTTGTTTCTCCCCACTTTGCTCTGTCAGTGCCTCTTGTTTAGGGCCGGGTCACTGTGGAAGACACTAGAATATGCTTAGTTGTTCTTAAATGTGTTCTGAAAGGAATGACTGTTTGTATTTATGTTACTAAAGCTCTGTGATACATGAGTCACATACCATCAGATCATTTACATTTCTAATTCCCTTCTACATATGTTCTAATGCTTTTCTGCAGGTACTTGTCTTGTCTTTAATCTTGGAACACCTGTCCCTGCTTCCCCTCCTCTGTCCTGCTGTTCTGCTTTTATCTGTGTTACAGTAAGACAGTGCCCAAGGCAGGCCTTGCACCCTGGCTCCTTGTCTCTCTGTGCAATGCTCTGGAAATGTTGCTACATGAGGACTTTGCTCACTCAAGCATCTCAGTGACACCACCACAGCCACCAAAGTAATTGTTTTTATAATTTAGTTTTCTCCTATACGAAAATAGGAGTTTTCAATAAAGGCAGCAGTGTAGTAGTGCACCATAAATAAATAAAACACTCGGAGCATCAGCAATTGCCTGTGGGAGTAGGAGCTTTCAATAAATAGTGAAACACTCCAAATCTTCATGTTAGCAAGTTTTCATTGTTTTGCAGTGACTTTCCATGTCCTTTACAAATGTACAAAGGACTGATGTAGCAGACACCGAGTCAGTGCCGTGGCTCAAATGTGGCACAGGCTGATAGCAGGCATGGACAGCACCTCTGCTCCTTGAACTGCTGCAGCCTTGGGGCTGCCCTGCAGGAGTGAAGGGCAAGAAATATTCACCCTCTTCCCCATTTCCTTTTATTGCCATGATTAAGAGCATCTCTAATTGACTCGATATCCCAGTGCTTGACAGTTTGGATGCTGCTCTGTGACATGGGCCATCCTTTGCACCCTCTAGGTATAGCAGAAAGTGTTGCACATCATTCCCCTCACCCTGGCTGAGGGTGCACATGTGCTCTAAACATAAAGTGCAAGATTAAGAAATAATTCTGTGACTCAGTGTGGCCTTGGTAGGGTTTTATTGTGTGTTTGATCTGCTGGGGAGCAGCAGTGAGGGCTCTACTGGGCGTGAGATGATGCAAAGTGTCATCCAGCACTGGCACTCGGCTGGGATAACCAAACCTGAATTTAAAGCACGAGCATGAAATGAATGGCACATTTATTACAGGTCATGTGTGACAGCCCTGGACTATGGACCTAGATCATATCAGCTCTTTCATTCTAATCACTTGCTTGACTCCAAGCCAGATAAAGCTTGGCTAAATAAACACTGCTGGTCTGTTACCATTCCTGTGTTCTCTTTTTAGCCTATTTTGCAATGCAGGTGATCTATGCCCGTCGGAAGTACAAGATTTCCCCTCCTGAAACGACAGGTCACCCTGAATTTGAGCGGACCTTCAGAGCTCAGTAAGATTTTGACTTTTTTGTGGTGACTTTGTCTGGATAAGGCTTGAGTCAACTGCCGCTGTTGGGAGAGACTGGTCCCCCTCAGTCACCTTTCCACTTACTGCCACTGATATTACTTTTTTTTCAATGCTTTGTGTGCGAAGGTCTGAGTTTTGATTTGGAGCACTTTGGCTGGGGTGTTTCTGTCCATCCATGATAATTCTCCTTCTGGCATTGTGAGGCAGCCAAATTACAAATTAGTGGCCGTATGGAGGAGGTGCAGAGCATTCACGATTAGAATCATTAAATTTAACATTCCCGTTGGCTCCAAATGGCGAGAGCAGCCAAAGCTTTATTAATAACCTGATATTTTCTGGTAATGTTTTCCTGTTGAATTGCAGCAAAGGGCCTTGCTGGCAGAACCAGCTACAAGGACATTTCAATTTTTTCCCTTTCAGAAGCCATTGTACTGTGAGAGTCAGCACTCGCGGGCCCCTGCTGAGGGCTGTTTCTTTTTGCTCTGTTCCTATGGAGAGAGCAATGCTGGAGCTAAACTGGAAACGTTCACAGATCCCTTCGGCTTCCAGCAAGCACCAGATTCCATCTTTCATCTCAGTGGTTCTGTTTTGTAAGCTATTGAAAGGAATTGGCTGGAGCTGGTGTGAAGGGTAGTTCCAGCACGGCACTAAATCCCGAACAAAGCAGCTGCGTTCCCTTGCCAGCGCACAGGAAACATTTGTGGAGTGACAAAAACACCAGCTTCAGTCCTTCTGCAGTGCCATGGAAGGCCAGCCTGCCTGGAGACATCAGCCTCTGCCAGCTTGGGAGCTGCTGATGTGGCTTTTAATTAAATACTTAACTATTAAATGTGTGTTAACCAAGTCACGCCGTGGGCTGTGGTGTTCTGGGAAGCCCTGGCTGTAAATCGGCAGAGAAGGTGACCTCAGAGGACTTGGACTTGAGAAGGTATTGCTTCTTTGTGGGTTTTTCTTCTCTTTTCCCTGTGGAATAGTATACAAATACATAATTTGATATATTGAAAAAAAAATATGGGGAAAAGTGATATTGATGTATTACTCACTTGAAGAAACCTGGCAGCCTCCCCTCACTGAGGCTCAAACTGCATTTACAGCATAAGGTTATTCAGACTTTTTCCAGCTCCCAGTCTGGCTCCATTCTCCAAAGATTTGTACATTTTTTGGCCAAAATTAAGATTAAATTGCCTAGGGAATGGTAAAATGTAGGAGAAGCAAAACCAATGTCTTTAATAGCACAGCTCCTACTCTTCTTGCAGAAAATCTGTATTTTTGTCACTAAAGGAAAAAGGAGGAAAAACCTGACTGTAGATCTGATCACCTTCTGCTGAATTTTATCTGAGAGAAGGCTCCTTCTTGGAATATGACTTGTGTGACTCCCAAAATCGGGTTGTGCTCACCCACGAGGAAGAGAAAGCTCCTTAAATACTGACAAGGAGGTTCTCCCCCAGCAGCTGGAGGTGCAGCAGCTGTCTGTGCTGGTGCTGTGTGTGAGATGAAGCCTGTCGAGGGTCCAGCAGAGACAAATCTCCATCTCAGCCACAGCTCATCATTCCAGGGCCTTGTGAATGCGGGAGAGGTGAACGCTGTGTGTTGTTTGGCTGCTTTTTTCCTCTAAAATACAGATATTGGGGGTCCTTGATGACAGAAAAGACCTCTTTCCCACAGCACAGTGATGGTTCTTATCAGCTCTTTTAGTTTGCTCCGACCTGAGTTTCCAATTCCCTTCTCCAGCCTTCGTTATCCAGGCTCTGATGTACGAGGAGGCAATTTTAACTCTCATCTCTGGTTCTCACCAGGGCAAACTGCTCAGAGTACTTCCCGATATTCATTTCCCTCCTCTGGGTTGCTGGAATCTTCTTCCATCAAGGTAACAGGGATGGGGGGGGGGAACTCCAAGACAAACCACATGAACAAACAAAGCCCAACCCCAATTTAAATCTCATTGTGAGTCAGGCACATTCTCTCTGTGCCTGTGAGGCTGCTGTTCATGGAAAGCAAATTTCCCCTTTAGCTGGATTGACCAAGAAGTGCCCCAGCTCCAGCTGGGAGCAGCTGAGCCCATTCCTGCCTGGAGGAGGAAGCACTGGCAGCCCTTGCTCCCTTGCTGGAGCCTGGCTGTCCCCTTGTGCTGCTTCTCCTGGACAAGGTCAGGCTGTCCCAGGGTGCCAGGGTGGCAGCAGCTAAGGCAGAGCTATGTCAGAATGAGAAATCATAACCCAAACAGTTATTTATCCACCGTCCATCCTGTTCTAAGTGAGCTCAGGGGATTTGGCTGCTGCCACAGGAAAGTTGTGAGGAGAAACCGAGTAAGGGAGCATTGCCAACCCAAGTCCCAGGGCAACTCTGTGGGGCAGAGAAGTTCATCCCTCACAAAAAGGGAAGGAAGAAAACTCATTTCAACTCCCACTTTGGTTTAAAGCCAAATAACTGTGTTCGTTTTCCTGGTCGTGCCCCATCTGCTGGGGTGACTGCTGGGATGCAGCTCCAGCAGTGTCCAGGGATCCCCAGCCCCAGGAGAACTCGGCTGCCCTCTCCCCCCAGGTGTGACTGCGGCGTGTGGGCTGTTGTACCTCTACACCCGCCTCAAGTACTTCCAGAGCTACGCCGTGGCTGCACGGGGACGGTAAGGACCTGGCTGGGGCCCAGGGAGGCTGGGAGCAGGATGTGGCCCCTGGAACAGCTTTCCTTCCTATGGTTGGGACTGCAGGCAGATTTTCACCTCCTCCTCCTCCCCCAGTCCTGCCCCCATGTGCTCCTGGTTGTGTGACCTCTGCCTGTCCCGAGGGAGGGTGGGGACGCCCGGCCCTGGCAGCGTGCCTTGTGCCCTGGCTGGGCTGGCGGTGCCTGACGGTGTTTTCTCCCACCCAGGCTGGGACCTCTGTACGCCAGTGCCTGGCTGCTCTGGCTGCTGGTGGGGCTGGCGCTGGCCGGGCTCCTGGCACACTTCCTGTGGCCCAGCTCCTCCACATGGATGGCAGCACTGGTGAGGCCTCTCCAGCTACGTGGTGCCTGGTGAGAGGGGCCATGGCTCTCCCAAAACCTACTGTCTGCCCCTGGCACAGGGGAGCCAGTCATGTGGCACCATCAGAGAGAATTTCCCTGGCTCTGTGTTCCCCTCTGAAGGGAGGTGGATGCTGGCACTCCTCTGCTCTTCAGAGATCATTTCCCTTCTAGAAAGCAAATGCTTTCCTGCCCCTGCTGAGGCGCTTCACCGCTGGGCTTTGTAGCACTGCCTGCTCTAAAACGCCTCTGGCTCTGCCTTGTGGAGCACAGATTGACCCACATGCTGTCGTCTCTCCTCCTTACTGCTGTAATGATCTGTGTTGAAGAATCACACCATGGATATACAAAAATAAATTCTTTTTCTCACTGGAAATCACCTGTTGTGATGGTCAAAGGTGCTCAGAGACTGGTGTGAGAACATTCGAGTTGGGGACTGGGTTTCATAGGAAAAGCCGCTGTGATTAACTGAAAAGGATGGGTAAGCTTGCCTAAAACCACATCCAAATATTGGGAGAAAAGCCCGACCCTAGTCCAAGTACTAAAGTCTGTGTTTGGCATTGATTGAATGATTTTTATTTTGCCCCAACTTCGCTTATCACCCACCCTGCAGTAGGAATTTGCCCTCCCTGGACTTTACCCTCCACTGTGAACTTGGGGTTTGCAGGTGCCTAAAGCAGCCCTGCTGCAAGTGACACTCACTACTGCATCAAAGGTTTAAATTTAGCTTTTATTACAGTGCACATTGTTTTATATATTTATATAGAGAGATGTACTTGAAAAATCAAATGTATCCAATAATAAAAAATACAGCACATTAAAGTAGTATAATGCATTCCAGTGTATAGCTGAAAGGACATTGGGATTTACACTAACCCCTACTATTTTTGAACTGGGCTACTTCTGCTTTTTTTTTCTTTTCTTCCCCCAAAAACCCACATCAATCAATAACTGAAATAGTTATTTAAAAAAAGACAGTTTCTGCACTCAATCTCAAGGCATGAAGACACTGGAGACTTCACCGTGAGTTAAGGGGCTGTGTTCAATGCTGGCAGGCACAGTGTGGCGTATTTTAGTTTTTTGTTTTCCCTGCCATAATCATAGCTCCAACCCCTTTGGATTCGTTCCTCCTCTGCTGAAGGAGGGTCAGTCTTTGCCCTCACTTAATCCTCAGCTGTGGCCAGGACTGTTGCCTGGGAGAGGGCAAGGCAGACCTCGGTCCCTGCCCCTCCATCCCGGCGGGCTGGCGGGGTCAGCTGGCAGGACTCGATGTGACCTGCTCTGTCCCCAAATGCAGCCAAAGACCGCCCTGTCCGGGGCTGAAGGTGCTTTTTGCCCCCGCGCTCGCTAAAGCTCATCCCTACCCCAAACTGTCCCGTGTCCGTGTGTCCCGAGCGGCAGCAGCACCCCGAGGGGCCGAGGGAGCGGAGCAGAGCCGCCCCTCCGCACAGGGGCTGGGCTCTGCACTTTGCTCCTGTCCAGGAGAAGCCGGTGCCCCGCTGGGGTGGTGGGGCCGGCCCAGCAGCGGCTTTGCCGCAGTCTGTGGGCGAGTGCCGCCTCCGGCAGCCGGCCCTGCGCTCTCCCGGTCCGGGCAAGGCGCCGCGGGGAGGAGGCAGCGGGAGGGAAGGAGCAGGACCAGGGATCCACGAGTGTGTCCGTTCTGCCTCATGCCTGTTTCACTCTGCTTTTTTGATAAAAATCTGAAAGAAGAGAGGGATGGGATGAGAGCGATGAGCAGGGCAGGGCTGGGGAGGTGCTGAGGGAGCTCGGCTTACCTCGCTCAGGATGATCCACACCGGGGAGTCGGTCTGGATGGACAGCCTGATGGCCTCCAGTGGCCCAAAAGATGGGTCCACCTCACCCTCTGCGACGCCCTTGGAGAACGCGCCTGGAGAGGAGAGCACGTGGCTGACACAGGCAAAGTCCTCTGGCATCGCCCCTCCACCTTCCCCTCCCCGAGGCACCACCAACAGCCCCAGCAGCCCCTGCCTGCGGCTCCCCAACACAAAACAGGCTAAAAACCAGCAGCGGGGATGGCAATACAGTGCGAAATGCCACACTTTGGAACAAAAATCAGGTAAACAAAGCAAAATGGGGAGTATTTGGCTACAAATGGCTGCTGTGCAAAAGGAGACAGAGTAGCCTGACATGCTTTTTGGGTGTGATGTTTGTTTTTTTTTTGAAAATGCAACTGGGAGAAACCCACCAGCATGCAGAGGAATGAGAAAATGGCAAAACACTGCATGTGCCAGGAAATTTTTCTTTTATTTGTCTACTTAAAAAAAAGAGAGACATCTTAGCAAGGACACCAGGGCTGTATCACACACTGGCAGGTCTCTGGAGGCTGCAATTGCTCATTCTTGTCCAAGGGCAGGGCAAGCACTAAAGCTCCGGTGGCAAGAGATAAAGTATGACCTGCAAGTGCTGCGAGTACAGACTGCAAAACTGCCTGTGGTGGAGGTTTTTAACCCCAGGGTAAGCAAATGGATAATCTGCATCATTTGGTCTCAGCTCTGAGCAGAGACTGGCAGAAACGCAGGACTGCAAACTATCTGAGGACAACCTGGTCTGAGAGGGAGGGCAGTGGAGGAAAGGAGACAATGACAATTAAATCCTGTTCCACCCCGGCTCCTGACAAGCAGAAATTACTCTTTGCCAAGCAAACAGCTCTAAGGTTCTTGACTGACGTGCAGGTGAGAACGTGGGCTGTGTTATCAAAGCCAGCAGGCACTTTGCCACCCCCCACCCCACCGTACCTATCTGGATGTAGCCATCCGCTGTCCTGCGGTATTTGATGACTGTGCCTCTTCCCTCCTGCAAGGCTTCCTTATCTGACTGCAGACTCTGCAGAAGAAGAGGAGTTTTGTCCAAGGCCAAAGGCAAGAGTCACTCAAAAGCCCCAAGGAAAAGCAGCAACCCCAGAGCTGTCCTTGCCAGCAAACCCCGGCATCTCATCCCATACCTGGCACCTTGAGACACATGCCCAAAACAAGAGGACATTTGCAGTCCTCAGGTTGCTGCTTCCACTGCACCATTCTGGCTCCATCCCCTCCTCTGCAGCCATCCCACCCATTGGAGCATCCCCTCTGCAGGCAGGGACAGCTCACACAGCAGTGCTCAGCAAAGCACCCCGCTCCCGAAGTGGCATCACACCAGGCATGACCCTCTGGCTCCCTGCCAGCACCTCTAAGAGGCACTCGAATCTTGTCAAGATTTTCCTGATGGCTTGAAGCAGTTCCCTTCTCTCAAGCCTCTTTTGCTTCCCACTCCACCCTCACCTCAAATCTCAATCAAACACTTACGTCAAACGGCAGAACCTCCACGGTTGTGTTGAAGAGTTTGTCTTCTGGGTGCTCGATGTTCCCGCTGCGGAAGAAGAACCTGTGGCAGAGACCAAATCCAGGGAAAGGCACACTGAGCGAGGGGGCACACGATGGCTTTCACCCCATCTGAATCACCACACAGCTCAACCTAACAGGCCCCTTTCCAAAGAGCCTACAGCACGATTCGCCAGGAGACTTTCTGTGCCAGATTAGCTAAACCATGGAGTGCTCACAAGTGCAGGAAAGCAAAGGGCTCTGGCAAAAGTGGCCCCACTGAAAAAGGGTCAAATTATCCTTCCCCTGGAAGAGCACCATTCCCTCCTCCTGGGCAGCCAAGCAGGAGAAGGGCAAGAATTTGACTTAAATTGCCAGAAGAGTGAAAGTCAACTGTCTCCACATGCTCTGGGCTGTCCCATACCCCCCTGCTGGCCCCCCAGGCACTGGCCTTTCGATACGGAGCGGCTTGAAGAATCGGAATCGGATGAAGTCTCCAGCAGTGGGAGTGAAGGCCCAGAAGAAGTCCTCCCGCAGGTAAGCCTTCTCCAAGGTGAAGTGCTGGTAGGTTTTCAGGCTGGTGCTCACCTCGGCAGGAGGGTTGACGTGCTCTTTCCGCAGTGCCTGTTTTCCAAAGTCCTTGTCCTTGGTGAGCACAAAGGAAAAGGGCAGAGAAGGCCCATGAGCTGCTCCGGCCCGTGAGGAACCAGGGCCTCGGCTACAAGGCACTGCAAACTAAAATTTTGTGATTTGCAGGGCACAGAAGGATGAGAGATGGAAGTAATTTGGAGAAGGGATCAGGCACAGGAATGTGTGACTGGACCCCAGGACACAGCTTTAGGAGAGGCAGCTCAGAGAAATACCCCTGCTCTGCACTCTGATCCAGCACACCAAGGAGCCTTTCATGGTCCAAATGTCCCTGAACGCCTGTCCCTGCCCCAGGAGCTCTGGAAACAGTCTGTACCCTTGAGGAGAAAGCGCCTGGGAGGCTGACAATAGCATAAAATGACTGGATTACATGGCCTGACAGCACTGCACTGTGATACAAACTGGATTATACCATCCACTTCCCCGGGGACCACACAGACAGCACAGCCCAGGGATGTGTGTCCATGGGTTCTGCACTTGCAGTTGTGGGAAGCAGCATTTTTTTCCTGTTTAAACACACACCAACAATTCCAGCTCTTATACAGTGAGTTCTAACTTGCCTATCACCAAATCCCAGGAACATGGAGTGGAGTGGGAGGGAAGTCAGACCAACCCAGGAGTCATATCTCCAAGGTTTTTCAGTAGCTCCTTCGAGGTCACTTTCTTGGACCATGGTCTGGCACTCAGGATGGGTGGCCAGGAATGGTACTAAGTCTTAAAACTTTGCAGTGACTCTTGGTGCTTGTCACTGCCATTCTGAGGAGCAGGAGCTACCTGAGCTCACGGTAACTCAGAATAAAACACAACCCCTGCACAGAAATCCAGCTGCTGTCATTGATGTCCCCACCCAAAGGCAGCCAGTTCCTGGGTGCCTGCAGGCCAGGCCACCTGCAGCTTGGACAGAGAGCTGGTACCCACCTTCAGCTTCTGTATCTTCCCAGCTAAGGATGAGTGGGTTCCCACATGCTGGAAGAGCGAGGGCTTGAAGCGGATCCTCAAGTTTGCCTTCTGCCTGTCACAGTGTTTCTGAAATGAGACAGCCCCACAGAGCCCCAGGCTCGAACCTCTGCAGGCAACTGTGACCCACCAGAGGGATGGACAAGGGTACAAGGAGTGACAGACAGCCCTGTCCTCCATCTCTATGCCCTTATGTGTTATTTAGGCTCTAATCTGGCAAGAGGGCTTGTAACTACACTCTGGAGAAACTGGACTGTGACTCTCGGCCACTCGCCCCCCAGGCTCTGCTGGGCAGGGTCCAGGTTTAAGTGCCAAATTTCTCCTTGCCAAGCACAGCTTAGAACACTGAGCAAATCCCCTCTGTGCTGTCAGGGAGGGACAGCCAGAGAATTGAGTTTCCTTTGCCCTTGGCTTATTGAGAAAGCCTTTTTCCAACAACGCAGAGCTTGGGATCCCCGATGTCTGAAGGTACAGTAATCCTGGGATGACTCAGAGCCCAGGTGAACAGGTAGGAAGCGTGGGCTCTCTCTGGATGGGCAGTTCCCAGTTTGCTGGCAGGAGTTGTGAGCAGATGCACAGCACGTGCCATCATCAGAGCTGCTGGGCTGTTTCACGCCTATCCACCACATAAATAAACTTGGAGAGGCAACTGCGATCCTGGCAGTGATTTACCATGAAGTGGAGGGAGCGAGACAGTGGAGAGGGAATAAAGGACAACAGGGAAATTCACTGAGAGCATGGGGAAATGAAAACTCACATTTTAAAATAGCTCATTTCTCTCAGCTTGGGGGAGCGGGACAAAAATACAGGTTAAAAGCTGTATGGAGAGGGTATTTGTTATCCAACTTTGGCTTTTTCCAAGAAAAGAAATGCATGCACATCCCTAATGCCATCTGCTCTTGCAGCCTCCCACCCGGCAGAAATCCCGCAGCGGGCGCGGCGTTGCCGGATGCCTGGAACAGACAGGGTGCCACACCAAGCCCCCACCATGGGCTGGGAGCTGGGAAGTTCCAGGCATGACCCCTGCGAGCTGCAAAAGAGATAATCCCTTAATCCAGCTCACATTACATTAGAAAATTAAAACTAGCCATGCTAATGGGACAGACCCTACTCACTGCCAGCAAGTCTGGATGCAACTCCATCATGTCTATCTCACTCTGGATGGGGAGAGGAGGAGGAAGGGGAATGGAGGCAGCTACAGCATCTCCTGATTTATCTTTCTCCCCTTTTCCTGTACTGCTAAAGAAATGTCTGCTGAAAGCAGCCTTGTCACAGACAAGCCAGGAGGGGGAATAGCTCAGTTGGTGGTAAGAAGGTCATCCTTTCACACAGCTCTACCCCAGGTAAATCTAAAATTAGTTAAAAAAGAAAGAGCAGCATATACCCAGAGCAGGCAAAGCACTTACCAAAAGCTCAGGTCAAACAGACTTTCAATCAAAAAGATAAATCCTCCCCGCTACCAATCTGATTCTGCACAGTGGGATTTACAAGAGAAAGTCATGTTTGAAAGGGCGCTGTGCAGAGTTAATCATGCAAACAGTGGGGGAAAGGAGCCAGAAATCCACATGGAAAGTAGGTTAATTTTTAAAAAGGCAACATGTTTAAGAGGTTTGTGGTTTCCCCTGAGAAAACCTTGGTTCCATCAGGTAGGAAAAGATGAGCACTGATGAGTTAAGGAGAAGATGATCCTGCGCAGCAGGATCTGCATTTAATCAGTTCTCAAGCTGAGGATTTTGAAGGTGGGTGCACAGACAGCAGCATCATTCCCAGATCCATCCCACCAACCTGGCTTTGCCCACAGCTGTGTGGACTGTGGGGTTGCCAGACCTGGGGACTGCTCTGTCACACCTGAGCACATGGTTTGAAGTGCCAAGGGGATTCAGTGGACATCATCTGAGACTGGTCCTGCTGCACGAGGGGTACTGGAGCAGATGCCACATCCTCTGCCAGGGATCAGGCCAAATTAAACCACATCCTTGCCCCAGTTCTGCAGAGCTCTGAGGATGGTCTATCCCTCCAGCACATTAATACAATATTAATTCCCAGAGTAACCACTCTGGCAATTGTCACCACAACATAGTTGTCACCATGAGGTCTTTCCTAAGCCACTGGCTCCAAGCTCTGCACAGGGACTCTGCTGCTTGTTCTCCACCGGGGGAGGAGGGCGAGCAAGCGTTTGAGTAAATACAGTATGTTCAGGGAGGAGACAGGAGAGTATCTGCTGCTAAACTCATCTTACATCTGCTGCCACACACACTCCTCCTCTGCCCTTCCCACTTGCTTTAGCCCCTTGCTGCTGGAGTTCAAACACAACCTCCACAGGGCACAGGGGCTTATGGCTCTGCAAAAGGAATGGCAGCACGAAAACAGAGCCCATTTCACCTCTCTGCACCCTCCTAGAAACCCTGACAAGAGCTTTGTGTGATCTGGCTTCATTTTGGCAGACTGTGCAAGGAGGGTTTGCTCTGGGTCGTCTGGGGAGAGCTCTCTGGGCAGTCTCCATGTGTGCTCCAGGCGGGTACGGCACACGGACCCGGCGTCAAAGGGTTATTCTGGGGTTGTAGTCAGCGAGTGGGAAACGGCTTCGGGGAGAGAAGCACACCCGAATGCAAAACAACACAGAAGAATGGGGAACGACTCCTGTCCTCGAGGACTGGAGGAGGAATACCCTATTAGTGCTTAGATGCAGAAATAATGCCTTTTCTGGCAGCTGCAGACTACAAAAGCCTGAACTCCCAGGTCTCCACTTACACAATCCACAAGGACACCCTGCAGCACGCTCCACAGGGATGGCACGGCTCGGTGCAAAGTCAGTTAGCACCAGAGCTCACAGAAAAGATCCTCTGGAGGCACAGCCAAGCGTACATTTGTCCACACTCAACAGATCATTTGCCTTCAACAGAGGTTGTTTACGTACTGCATCTTTCTCAGGGTTGCAGACTTTCACCCAAAGGATGTGATCCAGCAGCCAGTCAATGGGTTTGTCCTTATAGAACATCAGGATGAACTCCACAATCAAGCTCAGATCCAGAGATTTGAACATTTTTCCTAGAGCACAAGAAAAGAGCGAAGAGAGAGAGACGAGCTATGGTATGAAATGGTCAAGAATCAGAGCTGGGAAGGAAAAACTTGGGAGACTGGGCTATGGAGGTTAGATGTGTCCATCTCTCTATGTAAAGGAAACAGCACGTGGCTCCTGTTTATGTACCAGCACTGCTGACATTGCTAATACAGTTCCGGATTTAGTGTTTGTTGCAGAATTAGAAAGCATTAGAGTCTCACAGGTCACAACAGTATCAAAAGGTCTGAAACTCTCCCATTCAGTAAAGAGAAATAAGGATGAAAAACATGCAGCCAGCTGCAGGACAGACTGTTTCCTGCCCTGAAAACTACAAGTTTTAAGCCAGTCAAACCAGTATCCAAAATAACAGATCAAGCTGCTACTGCAACCATGTACTGCCGTTCCCAAAATAGTTCTGGGCTGATGTAAACTTCCTTTTGCACGGTCTAAGGCAAATCCAGATCCCATCCAGCCTAAAAGCTACTGGCCATATCTAAGCTGTTTGGCTGTCAGCTGGGCCACTCACCAGGTTTATTTTTACTAAAAGTGAGCATCAGCAGTACCAGCTGTGAGGATCTTTCTCCCCTGTGCAAACACAAGGGTCATTGCAAAAATAGGAGGAGATCAAGTCCAAGTATTTTACCATCTTGCAGGGACAATTTCTTGGGCCAAGAATGTAGTGCTGGCAAGAGCCAGCAGGCACTTCTGCCTTATGCCTGATAGGACTGGGGTGAGCTGGGGAGAACGTTACCAATGAACCCCAGCTGAGAGAACTCCAGGATCATCCACTCCTCAGAGGGCTGCTGCAAGGCAAAGTTCTTCATCGTGCTGAGATAGTTGGGTTTGGCCACAATATCATCCTCCAGCTGCAAGACAAAAGGACACAGTGCCAATGTCCCATCCAGGTCCCAGCAAGTCTCTCTATGCAGAGCAATCACACCATGGACCAGAGGAAAGCTTTGGCACAGACCCAATTTATTTTGGAAGGTGCTCCAGGCAGATTTTTTTCACTCAGCCTAACAGGTAAGAGAAACAAGGATTTCTGCCTTTCCTAAGTGGGAGGTTTCAAAGTCTGAAAGTACTTGATAAACCTGGCTTTTGGACCTATGTGGTTCAACTCTGCTGCATCACACAACTGCATGTGCTCTTTGCTCCCTCTCGGCTGGTACGAGCCACTACAGTGAACTCACAGGTACATCCATCTTCCCCCCAGCACCAGACCCACCTGCACATAATAAATGCCTTTGGACTGGGCATACATCATTAAAAAGCAGTAGTCCAGGTTCTGCTTTGTCCTCCACCTGCAAGAAACAAAGACAATGGGAGCATTGGTCTCTCCTGGGATAGTGGCTGCTCCGGGGAGCCTGCCAAGGCTGGGTTTGAGATGGGAAGGTGACACAGCCCTGGAAGGCAGAGGGGATGGCATATGGCCTCTCCCTTTGGTCCCTGGTCAGCTAAGAGTTACTAGAAACCTCAAGGACTTCCACGATGAAGATAATTTGGGTTAAAATGAGCCCCTGGCTTGGTGATGGAAACACCACAGCACGAGGGAAGCCTGGCAAAGCTGGCGCCAGTTCAGCCCCTGCCAACAAATCACATCCTTCCTGCTCTTGGAAAATTCAAGTTTAAAGTCCTCGCCTGGCCCTGCAGAAGAGCTTTCCCTGCTGGAGTCAGTGAGGAACTTGCTACAGTTCCTTAATTCAGGGCTTGCTTATTTATAAGTGCATTCATTCTTACCTGACTCTTTCCTTGGGGTCCCCAAAGGATTCCCGCAGGTGGGAGAAATCAGGATAGAAATGTGGAGATGGGGAAATTACCTCCAGGAGACCTGAGTGTATTTCCTTTGGGAATCTGAGGGAGAAAAGCAGCAGTAAACAAATACATCCACACCTGACACAACATTTCATAGACCAAATCACTGGGTAAACACTGAGCCACAGAACCAAACAAAAAATACAGCCTCTAAGGTATAACTTCCCTGGTATCTAGTGCACTTCCAGGCTTCATCGGAAGACATCAGCAGGGATTTACATGGAGTTTTTAAGTTGTCTTCTCCCTCTCACAGCCTCTGATAGCCCCACGTGCACACGCTCCCCCCAGCACCCTCCTCTCTCCTGTACACACATAGGTCAGCTTTAAAGACCAGCCCTGAGCACCATGCACTCTTCACAGGATTAAATGACCTGCAAAGTGGTTCAGCAAAGAAAAGACTTGGCACTACAGGCATTTAGAGATTTTCCAAATGCATCAGTAATTAAAATTAATTTTGCCGAGGTTGTGCTGTACATTTCTGCTAAGTTGCTTAAAACACTGCTGTGCTGTAGTTCAGAGAGCCAGCAGGAAGTCTACCTAGTTCTCTTACGCTGATAAAATCAGCATCTACTTTTCCCATAATGTGGCTAAGAAACCTTTGAAGAGTCAAACTCAAACAGAAAATACTGTCACCCATCTGAAAAGTAGGCACCTACATCAGCCTTGCAAGCAATACCCTGGGACTGCTCTAACTGTGAGAGATAAGCAGGAAAACCAGTTATTTTTACACTGCCTTTTCGAGAACACTTGGTGCAAGGCTGATTTCCTCTGTTTGTGCAGAGCCTGGAGGACGGGAGATGGGGCAGAGAGAGACAAAGTAGTGTGACTGACAAAAACTTCTCACTTCTTTTTCCCTTCCTTATTCCTTCCATGGGACTGGCAGGTCTTTCAGCTAACATTTTCAAACCTTCCCTTCTTCAGGCAGCAGTGAAACAGCAGCTCTCACTGAGCTGACAAAGCATTGCAGTAAAGCAGCAACAGCTTCCTCCCTCCTGCGAGAGAAGCCCAGCCTGCCCTGGCCCCACACCACCTCAATTCAATTTGGAAGAAAAATAATTTCAGTGACTCAGGGAGGGGCAGGAGGCACTGGAGAGGGGGATGATGAGAAATCAAATCACTAAGTCAATTAAAGTTTCAGGACTTCTACGCAGAGGCACTCTCTGCAGCAGCGCCCGGTAATTTCATCAGGATCCATCGGACAATCAGTCCATTATCCCGCGATAAGTGCGTCCTCCTGCCAGCAGGCACAAGGAGGGGAGCCCTGCCAGCTCCTGCACAGCAAGATGGAGGGCTCTGTGTCAGCTCTTCTGCAAGTGCCCGGGAACACAACCTTCCCCACGCACGTCCCAGCCCCTCTCCCACCACTGGCTCGGGGACAAGGGGCGCTGGCAGGATGTGCTGCCCTTTCGCTTCTCCTTCGCACGGCGACTGCGATCCTTAGGGAAGGAGCAATCGCGGGAGCAGGACGGGAGGCACTGCCCCTTCTCTCACCACCTTTCCCCTTTGCCTCCGAGCTCTGATGCCGTTAATGCCTGGATGGGCTCATGGTTAATAATCCATCACCAGCTTCTGCCTAAACAGCCACAGACGAAGCTGCAAAAGCCACTAAGGCTCCAGGACATAAATAGCAGCCAGCACGAGAGACAAACGTAACTAGAGCCTGGAACAAGGGGAAAACAAACAGGCTGGAGTGGGAAGAAAGACGGATCACGGATTTTAAAGCAAAATAAGGCAGGAGCATTCGTGTGTGCTTACTGCACTGCCCAGACCGCACAGAGGAAGTACAGGGCTGCAGTAGACACTGAAACAACTGCCAGGATCGCTGGAAACCTAAACAGTCCATCTCCTCACAATGCCCCAGGGCAGAGGGAGCAAAACAGAATGAAATGACCACTTCTGTTAAATAGTGCGAGCACAAAGCAGCCTCCCGGAAGTGGCATTAGCAAAGACAGCACGGAGTTTAAAAGAGGAAAAAAACCCCAAGCAACAACAACAAAATACAAAAGGGAAGCAGAAAAGTGTGTATTTTCTCCATAATGAAGCCGTTGCCTGGCCTTGCTGCAGGCACAGGCCGTACACTGAAGCCACTTGGAAGTGCTTACAAGTTTTTGATATTTTCTGCCACTCCAGCTGTGTACTGTGGATCCGTCTGGAAACAAAAGAAAAGCAGTGTTAGAGCCTTCAGCCTCAGCCTGTGTCCCCCATGGCTCAGAAATCTTCTTCAACACACCCCATGGTACAGTCAGCCAATTTGTATCATCTTCATTCACCTTCATATCTCCTTTTATCCAGCTTTACTGCTCTCCCATGCTGACAAGCTCCCAGGACCTCTCCTCTGTGGTCAGTGTTTACCAAAGGCATTACACACCAAAATCCATCCCAAAGGACACAATCTTCCCCATGTGTTCTCCTGGCACCTCTGCCCCTGCCAGCACCAAGTGTTTGCACAAGTTTTAACTCTGGGCTATTTATTTTTTCCCTACACACACTGGCTTGCATCCAAGTGAATACTCTTGGCAGCGAATACTCTGTACCCTTTAGTGAAAAAGAGGGGTCTATTTATCAGTTTCTCACTTCAGGTTCATTTTGACACTTTTCTTCCTAAAGCCCCAGTTTGTTCCCACAATCAACGTGGCAACCCATAACATTTGGGAAACAAAGGTCGTCAGCACCGCTCGCTGCTGTCTGCAGGTGAGATAAGTGCAAGCACAGGGACAGGCACCGGACAGAAACCATCTGCACAGAGACAGGGAAAACAAAACAAAGGGCAGGAGACCCACGAGCAAAGACTGCTCCTGTTTCCTGGTGGTGGCATTGTTCAGGGCAGCCATACGGATCCTGAGGCCGCACGTCCGGGTGGATCTGTCGATGCAGCACTGCAGAAACCGGGACCAGCTGCTGCTGCACTTGGCGCCGGGCGAGGTGAGAATGAGACACCGGGATGTGTGTCACAGGCTGAGCACAGCACTTCTGTGCTGGCACGGAGACAGGGGAGGGCTTTCTCGAGAGGAAAAGGTCCCTTTCTTAAACAGGGCTCAGAGTCCCAGTGCTGGACTGATTTCTTACCTCAGCATGCCAAGAAAACAGCAATGGGAAAAACAAAAGCAGGAAAGATGCTCCTGGCTTTGGCAGGAACCATGCGGCTCCACTCCAAGTGTCTGAAACGGTGGGTTGTGACAGCCGAGCCAGCCATCTCACCCCAGGGCTCCCCTCAGGCAGCTGAGGAACCCCCTGCTCTCCCAGGCAGCCCAGCCACTGTGGATGACACCTGCAGTGGCCAGCAGTGACACTCGGAAATGAGAAGTCTCTGTCCCAGAAAGGACATTCAGTTGCTGCGCTCGTGCTGAGTCTCCAAATTACTCAGCATTTGCTTCAGGTTCATACCACCCTCTCCACTACTTACTCTTTATATGATGCCCAAGGAGCTCTAACAAGTGCAGGTACATGGAGAAACGCTTTGGGAAGAGGCAGAGCAGGCACAGCAGTGGTAAACACTTGCACAGAAGGATGTTGTGCAGCTCCAAGACCAAACTTGGCCAAAGGGATCTGCAACAACTGCCATCGCTGTTACTGGGATGTGCTGTGTGTGCTCCTGCACTTCACAGGATCAGAATTAATTTAGTTGTTGTTCATTTTCCTCGTCATAGGTACGTCCTGAAAGTCAGGAGCTGCCATCACAGCATGCACCTTATTTTCAAGTCAACTAAAGTAATATTACTGCAGTCCAAAATAGGAGCTGGTCTAGGTCAATTTGCTTAAAACCTCTCAGGCTTCGACTTACCCACTGCAAAAAGTCACCAAACTTGTCCTGGCCCCAAGGGAGCCAAATGACAGCCAGGAACAAACCTTGTCCTGGGCCCTTCGGGCTGCACCCATCTGTGCACACCTTCTCCCTGTAAAAAATACCAGCTAAAGCCCTGAAGGCCAAATGCTACTCAAAATGTCAAATTATGGGTAAACGGGCAGCAAACCCAGACATTCATCTTTGTTCCGGTCCCAGTAACTGGCTACTGAGGTTTATCTTTCTCACCGGATTTCTGGAAATTAAGACAAATGCACTTCAGGCTCAAGAAAATAATCCTGAGAGGAAGGCCATGGAGAAAAATAACCATCTAAACCCATAGATAAAAGCAGCTCTTGCAGATTAATGTATCAAGGCTTTTTAGCCCTTGGATTCAGCAACTGATTCTGGGCTCCAGGCACCAGTACAAAGAGGCATTATTAGTCTCAACCCCGAATCACTGACTCTTGGTTTCAGGAGGGGTTTAGTGCTGTCTTACAGGTACGTGGAGAAACAGCAGCTGCAGGAGCAGGTCTGAGAGCTCTCCTAGACATGGTCATGGGGCTGCTCCAGCTCGTTTTGTGAATATCCATCCAAGCACCCTGCAGGAGGCATCATGATTTAGGTGAGCTGTGCCACACCGGCAACTGCTAACGGGACATGTCTGCCTGCTCATCTCCTGATCTTCTCTGGTCCAACTAGCGTTTAATTTTGGGCAAGGCACACCTGCTGATCCCGCTGGAGGGCAGCCCAAGGCCAGGCTTATCTACCCAGCAAGTGGCAGAGCTGGTGTCCGGGTGGGCAGCATCCTGTTTGGCACCGAGTCTGGCAGACAGTGGGATGGGGGCCAGGGAAACGGGGCAAACTGGCAAAGCTCTGTCTTACCTCGGCAATGAGGACAACGATGACGGAGTCCTCCTTCTCCTGCTGAGTGAGCTCTGAGATGAGGGAGTTGAGGGTGTCAGTGAGGTAGGAATGCACCTCCCGCTTCACGCTGGGGATTCCCATCACGACGGACACTGCCCAGGGCCACAGAGAGATTTTAGAGAGGGGGCTGTGTTGGACACTTTGCTCTGCTCCCATGACCAACTCATGGTTCACCTGGTCAGTGCCAGGCTCTGTTATTAAAAACCAGCAGTGAGCGGCAGGTTGGTGGGTTCCTGGGCTACGCAGGGTTCCCACACTCCTGTCCTCTGCCCAGTGCCAACCAGCAGCACCCCAGTGCGCCAGGCTGGCAGGGCACCCATGGGCAGTCAGATATGCTCTGCTTTTTCTCCCTGAAGGAAAGATCTCTAAGGAAACACCCCAAATCCCTCCCCCTCCCAGAGGCCTTTTCAACCTATGAACAGCAACTTCAAGACCACCTCTTGCTCTCCAACCCCCTCCCATGGCCAAAAGCACTCCAGTTTAGGAGGTGCAAGTCAGGTCTTTGGCATTGGGTTGGGATTTGGGAGCAAGGGGGAATCATCAAGTAACCAAAGTCCTGTTCCTGATGGGATTTGTCTCCTTAGATGGGTTACAGTCTCCATGAAGCACCCTACAAACTATGCTTTCATCCGAAGCCCTTCCAGGCAATGTCTAGAGCACTCTGGATATGGAAAGCAGCAAACAACATCTGGCAGAAGCATCGAGAACATTTTAGGGCCAGTCAAGAGCACAGACAGCACTCCCCTGTAGACTTGCAGGCGTGACATGGCTCACCCACCCCACATGTCACGAAAACCAAGGAAGCTGGAATGATGCATGCAGCCCTTCCTCCAGTCCTGCTCGTATCTGTGCCGCAGCCAGGCCCGGAGGAAAGGGGAGGGACAGGCACCAAGGTGAGGAAGAGCACCAGAAGCAGCACTAATTCCCATTTACCTCCAGTGCGCCCCTGTCCCACATGCACGGCTGGCTGCAGACTGTTCTCCTTTGACAGCAAATGTGGCAAATGATGGAAGATGGTGGGAAGGTGCAGCACATTCTTGTTGGTGATATTCCACAGTTTTAACTTGGTTTCGTCTTAAAAAGGAAAAGGGAATCAATTGCAAGGCACGGTAGGTAGGAAGAGACTGCAAGGCGAAAAGCCTTTTTACAGCAGCCTGGCCACCCGAGACTACTGCTGGGTTATAAAAAATCAGGCCAACCTTTAACATGCTACCACAAACCCAATTAAAGTTCAGCAGGAGCCAGGAGGGCCTTAAAGAAGTCCCAAAATATTTGGGAAGGAGAGGGGAGAATGAAGATAAAATGAAGGTCAAATCAGATCTTTCTGTAGAGATCCAATTTTCTTCAACCGAGCAACTTAAAAAAAAAAAAAAAGAACAAATAAATTGGCGAGGGGTGCTCAGCCAGCCTAACTCCTTCCTCCCCCCTCTCTTTGGATACCCATTTTCCATATGGATTGAATACAGCCATAGGAAACGGTGCAACGGTGCAAGGGAGAAAAAAAAGCTTGTAAGCAAGCAAATTGGCAAATATCCTCGGCAGAGGCAAATCCATGTTTAATGATGCATATGCACCTCTAATTAAACAGGAGTTTAAGAGCTCCCAAGTCTCTCTGAGCTCCACAATTTGCTCGCGCCGAGGGAGAGAAGAGCAGGTCCTGTCTGCAGCCCTGCGCACACACACACACCTCTCTACCTCCTCATTAGCAACAGCTTCAAAACAGCCCCCGATCCTCAACGTCCGTTTATTCACCAGATAAGCTGCTCCAGGTCCGGTTTATATCCCGCAGGGCCTGCTTCTCCGACAGCGCTCTCTTGATCTCCTCCAGGACCAGGTTGAGCTCCTTGGAGCGCTTCAGGCTCTCCTGCTCGGCTGCGTGCAGCCGGTCCCGGAGCGCGAGGAACTCCCGCTGGTAGATGTCCACAACGTCACCTGCGGATGGAGGAGAGAGAGGAGCTTTGTCCTCTGTGCTAGGAAGGGTTTCACTCATACCTCCCTTGCCTCCCCAGTCCTTAAATTATGGATTTAGGGAGCTGTGGTCCAGCATGCACCCATTGGTGAAAGGGTGGCAGGGAGGGCAGTTTAAGTTGCAGAACTACAATCATAAAGCTACTTCCACTTTTTCTCTTTCAGCTTGGGTTTCTGGGTCATGTAGAAATAGAATCATAGAACAGTTTGGGCTGGAAAAAACCTCTAAGATCACTGAGTCAAACCATTAATCCAGCAATGCCAAGTCCACCACTAAACCATATTCCCAAGTGCCACACCTACACATCTTTTAAATCTATTCAGGGATGGTGATTCCACCACTTCCCTGGGCAGCTTGTGTCAGTGCTTGGCAGACTTTTCCTGAAGAATTTTTTCCAAATATCCAATCTATTCTTTCCTGCAGGCTGAGCCTTCCCCAGCTCCTTCACCCTTCTTTGGACACACAAATACAACCATCTCCCGGAGGATGCCGAGTGATGGAAAGAGAGATATTGGCAAGGGGGAATGCTGCCCTGCAGTGAGACAAGGGCACAGACAGCACCTCCTCCAGGTCTGGAAGAGAGCCCCAAATTTACACAGTCAAAAGAGATTTTGGGAATCTAACCTCTCCAAAACACGTCAGGATAAAGAAAATCACATGGCAATAGCTGCATGGTTGCTTATACGAATTCAAGTGTTTAGATACACACCTTTAGGACGCATCATAAATGTATAAAAAACCCTTCTGATAGGGTAACAAAGCTTTTTGTTTTGAAACAACATCTTATCCCATGCTCTGTAAACAGAGCAATAAAACTATCAAGAGCTTTCAGTCAGAACTAACTGTACAACAGCTGGGAGTGGAATCAGTGAGCCACTAATGAACCTTCCTCGGACATTTTTTTCCCATTATTAATGAAACTGCTTATTAAAAATACACTTTTATCTCTGGTCATTCATGTGTTTTCAGTAAGACTATAACTCACAGGACTATACCCAAAGCAGATTTATCCACTGCATAGTAGACTCTTAACCCAAACACGACTAGGAGAGCTAATGATCAAAAATAATGCACTGGAACTTCCCAACACAGGGCTAAATATAAATCAAAGCAATTGAAACAATACACTGCATCGAAAACTTCTATTTTGGGGTCCATGAAGAAAAAGAAGAAGGAATTTTGAAGATCAGACACATCCAGCTTCAGTGCACAGAGTTTCCAAGACAACACTGCTTCCCAGTCCAGCTACTGGCAATGCTTCTGCCTAGAAAGTTTCCCCTATTCAGTCTCTCCCCCAAGAAAAACCTCCTTAAAGACTCACTGCCTCAGCAAAAGGGACCCCCCCAAGGCAGTCTGGCTCCTATTAACCTTTTGACATTATTTTCAAAGCCATGGCACACGGGGAGGGAGCAGAGGAAGTTACACCCATTTGATGACTTCGTCCATCTGACAACACGTTATTCAGAGAAATTCAAGGGACAGACATAAACAAGACCAGTCCTTCCTTTTTCCTGTGCGGTGCTGCTCACTTTCCACTCCCATCGAGAAAACATTTTCAAATGTGCAGAAAAACAGGTTAACACCCAGCTTTGAGAGCTGCCACGGGAATTCACAGGAGGATGTCAGGCTCTCAAAACTCATCCCATGATGAGTGAAACCTTTACCTGCTGGTACCTCTCAGAAATAAGAATATACCATTCAGCTTCCCAGTACTCCACATTGCAGGTTTTCCTAATTGTATCTTTTACTGGCTGCATCTGGGAACACCAGCAAGGAACAAGTCTCACTTTCTGTTTTTGCACTACATGATGGCTTGTGCAAGGCTGGAAGCATTTGGCTCTTGGCATCCTGGGGGGTTACTATCCCGTGGATGCTATCAAAGCCAAATCACAGCTAAAGGCTGCCATTAGATCTTGTTCTGCAATACCTGGAGCAGAGTAAAGGCGAGGCTTTGCACTTAATGGCTTTTTCCAGAGCACTGCACTTCATTTGTGTCAGATTTAGAAGGGAAATGTCACTGATTATTCAGTCACTAATGACCTGCCCGCCGAAGCCAAGAGCTGTACTTTCCTTAGACTGCAATGGCGATGTGCAGTCAACCATTTGCTGCTTTTCTGGTTAATGGTTGGAAGTGAAATTGTATTTGTTTCCAGCACTCTTGTCATATGATGTCTTCGTAGGCTTTCCATTCTTTAATTAAAATTTCATGAAATTTAAAAGCTGATCGATCGTGACTGGTTCCGATGACAGCCTGAACAATCCTAGACAAAACCCGAGATGAGTGTACAGTTTCCCATGAATTTCCAGTAATTTTGCACTTGTTGGCCTGCAATGACACGTGGCTGCAGATCTGTGTCCTCACAAAAACCCTCATTGCTCAGCCAGGGAGGGCTCTGAAAACCCACGAAGGGCAACAGAGGATAAGAGGGGGGGGATTGGCTCCCTTCTCTACAAGCAAGGTTGGACACAGAAGTGATTTGCTGCTAATTAGGCTGAACAAATTTTTCAGCTAGTGTCAGTTCAGCACAGACCCTTTACATACCTTTTAAAGCAGCAGCACTCCCTATCTACATATTTATTGTATTCCCTCCCAGCCCAAGATAACAGAGCTCTTAAAATATCCCTAGACTCAGGCACTGCAGGACAAAAACTCCCAGCTATATCTAAAAAAAAAAAAGATTTCGCTTATTTTTTCTTGAGAGATAACACATTGCTTTGGGCTTAAAATATACTGGTTTAAGAAAGAAAGAAAGTCAGCGTTAGGTGACAGGCTGCAGGACTGACCTGGGAGACCAAAAACCTCTCAAAGTTGCAGCACACATGTGCAAAGAACTTATTTCTCACCTTGCCAGGGCCCGTATTTGCACTCAGTCGTTTTCCACAATCTGTTTTTAGAAGCGGGTTGGCTGGGAGGCTCCAAGTGGGACTCAGGCATCCTCACACAAGCCATTGCTCAGCAGGGCAGGGAAGCAGCGCTGGGCACAGCTGAGTGCCAGTCACCATCTGTGCACGCCTTGCCCACTGCAGCAGCTGAGAGAGGGCATCCCTGGAGGGGGAGCAGCCCGAGGCTGAGGGCCAGTGGCCGTAGGAAGCGCCCGGCCGAGCATCGCTCACTGCCCGATGTCCCCCCACGCTCCCCTCTCCCGCCCGGACACCGCCGCCAGGCTTCCCCTGGGCTGGGTTTGCTGAGCAACACCAACCTCTGGGGAAGCAAAAGGCAGGGACAGCTCGAACAGGCCCTCTCAGGAGTTGGGTTTTGATGGCGTTAGTGGGTGCCTTCCAAGCCAGAACATTCTGTGACTTCCCAGCAGTCGAGATGCAGCAGCGTGCGAGGGATGGGCGCAGGCTGGTGGGGCTTACGGGCTGCTCCCCAGGGGCCTGTGGGTGCCCCATGGAGCTGAGCTCCTGCAGCCTTCCCAAAGGATTTATCCATCTAAGACAGCACCCCCTTAACAAAAAGCATTTCTCCATTATGGAGAATTCTGTGGCTTCATTCTTATTCAAGTGACTCTTAAGTGCAAACTGTGTTTGCTAGCAGAGGTGAGGGCTGGGACAACTGCATCCACATCCATTTTCAGTTTTTGAGTGAAAGCAAAATAATCTGATCCTAAACCAGCAGACAGACACAAAATCAGACCAGTGCCAATAAAACCCCCACCCTGAAATCACTCACACTGTCATCCATCCACATATATATATTTTTACACACACACACATATATATTTATATTTATATATATATATACATACTGTCAGGAATGTTATAATTCTGTATTTTGCATTCATCTTTCCAATCACACTCCAACCGCCCAGGGGGTCTGCAGTGCATTTTAAACACGTCCGTATTTCAGTTCCAATTACTTTTGGTTTTGTTCTCTGCTGATAACCTCTCCCAGCAGAGCGGACCCACGGCCAACGCCAGAGATTTCCCTCCAATTCAATCTTTTCAAAAGCAAACACACAGCCTTTGCTAGCTGGACTTGCTTCTCATTAGGAAGACTTTCAGGAGACTTGGTTTAAAAACTAAAAACAACCCTCAAACCTCTAAACTGTTTATCTCTATAAAATCTTGGCTTCTAGAGCATAACTGCACCTTTTGACCACTGTTGCACAAATTCCCAAAGCCAGAGCAAGAAAAAGTGTAGTTCCCTTACAACATAAATGAAGTTAGAGCAGAAAATACATCTGCCTACAGAAAATGTCTCTGTAATGACTGTTCTCCCTCATTTTATTTAAAGCACCCCTTTAAGAAATAAATGCTTCCCCCTCTAGGACTTGCAAAGGCCTGAGGGGACTGCAGAGCACACAAACAACCCCCTCTCCATGCTAGAGCATCTGTGTTACCCAAAAATGCTAACGGGCAAGAACAGGAAGCAGGCTGGTGAGCCACTGTGCCCATCCCAGCCACGCACCCATGCTGGCCCCAGCTGCCTCCAGCCCCAGCCACTCCCAGCAGCTCCTGGAGTTAGAGACGATTAGGGCATTTTATTGGTTTTTTTTTTACATTTTGATGTTTAATGATTTATATAATGCTGGCACCGCTCCACGCATTACACTCTAGATTGCCCTGATTGAATCGCAACATTCATTAGGTCTTTTGCTAACAGAATTTCACTGGACCATTAAAATGGATAGAGGGAGTTACTGTGCCGTATCGGTGAATTAAATTCAGCTCGTGAGATGTAAAAAAGGAACAGTCCTCCTTTACACGGAAATCTGACGGCTGGTGCAGCACACAGGTGTGAGGCACCTTGCACGCAGGGACAGACGGACTGCAGCAACTCCAAAATAACCTTTTTGTACTGTTAAAAGCAAAATGTTGCCCTTTGCTTATTTGGCTTTAAAAGGTAGAAACCAGCTCTAGAGACTCACCATAAACAAATCCCCAAATTATCCCCCAAAAAACCACTGCGAAGAGACTCTTAAGTAGCAGTAAGAAAAAGGATATTTTAGCATCCAAAATACCCAAAAATCAGCCCCTCCCTACCCCCTCACCAAAGGCAGGATAATGATCGAGCAGGTCTTTTCCTTCAGATCTAAAGAAACACAAACAGTGCTCCTGTGAGATGAGAAAGCTGAGAGACACATCACCTTCCCTTCTGTGAGCCAGCAGGTCACCGCTCCCAGTTTCAGACTCATCTTTTAAAATCATAAATATTTTGGCAGCGTGGGATACAGGCAGCCACTGAGAGCCTGATTTGCATTAAGGAACTGAGCACCAAGACATGCCGAGCAACAATTCGAACACTGTCAAGGGTAGAGTTTGGGGAGTGGGTGGTATCTGGCAGGGTGGGCCTCCCAAAAGGCTCCAGCAGTTGCAATTACCCTGTTGGGGGCTGATTCATCTGCATAGACAGTGTGAGTGTTTCAGCAGTGCCATTGCCATACAGCAAACACGGATGCTCTATTCAGTAAACATTATGCGACATTTACTTCTCCACTGTGTCCCAAACCACCTGGATACTCAGTCAAAGCAGACATTTTCTAGCTGCTGCTTATAAAAATACACCCCAAGATTCTTTATTATAAGGTTTCTAAATCATTTTTAAAAGAATAAAGGTTTTTAATGCAAAAAACCTCAACTTTTCCAAGTTTTAAAAATTATATTATGTTGTAATTTGTGGTTATCACCAAGGCAAAAAGTAACATGGAAAGTAGAATCTTTAGTACCACTAGAAAGCTGGTTAGTATTGGGAAAATAGCTACAGGTGTGGAGAGCTTCAGGCAGGACAGGGACTAGGGAAGGAGAGGGGTGGCACGTGAGTTTCCCAGCTCAAAGCAATCGGGCTGGGTTAGGTGGTGCTGGCACTGGCACTTACAGGGAGGCCCAGTCACCACAGTCATGGAATGGTTTGGGTTGGAAGGAACTTCAAAGTTCATCTCATTGCACTCCCCTGCCATGGGCAGGGACACCTTCCACTAGACCAGGCTGCTCCAAGGCCCATCCAACCTGGCCTTGGACACTGCCAGGGATGGGGCACAATGGGCACTGGAGGTCAAAAGAGCTGTCAAAAACAGCAGCTATGGTTTAATTACTTGTGTTCATCCTCTGCCCTTTATTTACTCTTTATTTCAGTTCAGTCAGTACCTACAGCATGTGCTATCCTGAACTGGGGCTGAAGAATGGATTTCCATGCCCCCACCACCCTGATGCACCCCTCAGTGCCACCTCTATGCTCCAGCTTGGAGCCTGTGCTCAAGAACCGTCCTGATCTGATGCAGAGCTGTTCTGGAGCACCAGAGTCTACAGCATCCTGGAAAAACCAGTACACACCCTCCACACCAGTAAAAGGCACTGGTTGCCCAGGTGGGTGACGGCAGCAGGAAAGATCTCCCCCAGTCAGTGGAGGCTCCTGTGCTGCCCCTGGGTTGGCTGCTGGGTTTGAGCATCCCATGGCATCAGCGTCACGCTGAGAGAACTCATCAGCCAGGGCAAGAGGCTTATTAAAAGTCAGCCTGTCTGAAAAAATGATCCTCAAATAAAGCAAGCGCTTTCCCCAGCTCCAGTCTGGTGTGTGTGTATGTTGTTTTCTTTAATATGGCCATTTAATAAGAGCCTGTGGTATATTTAACAGCATTTCAACCTTCAGCAGCTCCGTGTAATGAGATAGAAATGCAATGCATCTCTCCACTGACGGTCCCTCCCCAGGGAGCACGGGCACCTTTAAGTCACTATTTCTTTTTGCAGCAGTACGTGTTGATCATATTTCTGTTGCGCGTCTTCTCGCTGGAGTTTAATGTTGTCTCAGCACATACGTCACCAGAAGGAGAGAGGAAAATTCATATCCCCTGCGCCTTGTTATTCCAAAGTATGAGCTACTGTTTGCATTGGAGATTCGGTTCAGACAACACACACTCCGATATTTCAAAAAATAAGCTTTTTGTTTCGCTTCTGAAGTCCTACATAGTAAGTTTTCAGAGATTGGGATGAGTAGATTTCCCATTATGGGGATGCTGAAACACAACACAGATGGTGAACATTACAATTCCCCATTCCAAGGAGGAGAGCAAGTCACAGGGGTGCCTGTGCCCAAATCCAAATGCTCCCCAGGGAAGATGCAGGCTCCAAAGAAAGGATGTAGAAACTCAGAAATTAGGAAGGCAAACAGCAATGCCTACCACCTCTGCCTAAAATGCCTTGGATCAGGGCAGAGGAGGCATCAGAAGCTGTCAGACTGCTCTTGGGTACCTGCAGAGCAGGTTTGGGATCTCTTTCTGCAGCTCGGCTCGTGGGTGAAATCACAGTGAAGGATACAAAGGGCTCCGAGATCACTGCGAATCCCCTGGGCTTCACCTGCCAAACAAAGGCACTGGCACGAGAGGAAATTCCCAGCAGGTATAAACCACCATCAGCTTCTGACAAAGGAACCAGTCCTTCTGACTTGTCCTGGGGTTTTATCAACCCATTCAAGGGATTTACGAGATGAAGAAATCAGATGGCAATTCATTTTGCTGCAAAACAGCTAAGGAGGAAAGGGGAAGAGGGCAAATGCTGCCATTGATCTAAAGAGAAAAAAGATGGGATTAAACAGTGAACTTTCATCATAGCATAAGGTTAACTATCCAGAGGAAGCCATAAGGATTTGTATTAAACTCAGCAGCTAATAGATTTAGTGAGGATCTGGGGAAGGAGATGAATTTGTGAAGTAGCCAAATACTGAGTGGACATGGAGATAAGCTTGTCAAAGCCAGAAAAGGAGCAAATCATCAGGAGAAAAGTCAACCAAATGGCAAAGTGACACCAAAACTGATAGATGCAATTTAACTGCGGGGGAAATCAAGGTATTTTTCACATGGTTCTTAATTAACAATATTAACTAGGGAGGAGACCACAGCATCAGTGTCTGCAGCCCAATCTGCAGGCAGCAGTAATCCAGGGAAAAAAGGGGGGATAGGGAGGGAGGCAAACAAGATGTTAGTGTGGTTAGTGAACAGGATGGGGAATAATAGTACGAAGATTATAACATTATTAAAATGATGCTGCCTAATCTCACAATAGTTTTCACCTCATCTGAAAAAGAGTATTAATACAGACTTAAAAGGGGCTTTTGAGAGGGTGATAAGAATGATCAAAGGCCTGGGAAAAAACCCTGCTCCATAAGGAAAAAAAAATATATGAGATAATTCATCTTAGGATGGGCATGATAATAGGGCTTATGATGAAAAGCATATAAAATAGAGTGATATAATGAAAATATACCACAGGCTTCCATTCTCCCTGTCTCAAAATATAGCAGTAAGTAACCATTTCATTCAAATATTAATTTGAAACTGATAAAAGGAAATGTGTCGCACAGATAAAGTGTATTATTTCTCTGAATTCACTGAGGAATTTATACAATGTCAAAGAGCTGGAAGGTGCTGAGCCCAAGGTGGGGTAAAACACCACCCTGCCAGTGGTCCCTGGTCCCAGCTGGGTTGGGACCCCCCTTTTCTCCCCTTTTCCTTGGGAGAAAGACCATGCATTTCTATGTCTCTCCTCACAACCTCATTAGGAACACTGAAGCTTTCGTCTTCAAAGCAAAGCTAATTCATTAGCAATCTAATTATTTACCTGTGTAGCATGAATACAGCTTTCGAAGCATTTTTCTCTCAAATGGAAAGTGAAGGCTTTGTACTTGGTGGGTTTTTTAATACCCTTTATTTGACTGGGGAATAAAAACATGCTGAAAGTGAACAAAATAAAGCATTACAGAATTCATGGGTCATTAAACCTCGAAATAATTGCAGCTCGACAGGATTTTTAAGTGAGGACATTACACAGGCAAACCTGGGTGAGGGGTGGAAAGCAAGAGGGAGAAAGGAGAATGGGAAAGGATGGGAGCTTTCACATGTGGTCAGTCCTACGAAGCAAACCTGTGCATGGTTTAAAGGGAGATGCGTTTGCCTGACGCACTTTCCTTACGTGGCATGGGCAAGGAAAATCCTCTTGGATGCACCTAAGGGCAGCAGGAACGGGCTGGCAGTGGAGAAGGTGTTGTTCTCCTGCCCTGAACATGAACATTCAGGAACCTGCAGCAGCCTCATCTGTGCATCACTGGGGTGCAGGCAGGGCTCTGGGCATTGGCCATGCCATGGGCCGTGTCACTTGTCACTTGTCATGCCGGATTGAAAACCATCGCAATGCAGAAAAATCACAATGCAGAAAAAGCCCAAATCGGATTTGCGTGGCTCTCACCAAACCCTCTGGACTGCACTTCTCTCCCTTTCACCTCGTTCTCATAACAAGCAGCAAAGCCAGTGAGTAAAATCTCATGAACCAAAACAACCCCAAAGGAACAGCTGATGGCTGGAGTGTGCAGGACCAAGGGTGCTGGCAAGGCCCAGCTCTGGAGCTTTACAGAAGCAGAAAACCCTGAAGCAGAGCAAATGCCTCGCAGTCCAGCAGGAAAACCCTTTCCATTACAACCTAATTAAGTTAATAGTGAAACAGAGACCTTGTTCCACCAAACCCCAAAGCCCCCACGCACCCTGCTCTGCGCTTAGTGCTAATGGCTCGTAAGTCCATCCAGAAGGAATCCCTCCAAGAAGGGAAGTCAATCCTTGCAAAGGTCACTGTGTTAATCATCACGCCCTTTCTCTAGCAGCAGCTGTCGGTAATTGCCTGTGAAGGAGTCGAAATGAAACTCTTGTTAATCCTTCTCCCAACATTACTAAAATCAAACATCATCATTATCCCCCCCACAAATGACCCTGAGCCACCAGCACTTCACAGCTGATGGACAAGCTCAGCCCATCTCAGGAGAGATGTGGCACTGGCCGGTGGAAAAAGCAGCTCCACTTTGCAAATTGAAGGTGAGTTTATTGATTAGCAGCAGTAAGTGCTGGTGCCTTGTATTTCCCCACCTCCTGTACAATCGACCATTGCACTCATCATTTCACTAAAGTTACCACCAGACTCAGAGCAGCCGAGATCCTGGAACAGTGGGAATTTGTTTAATCAATAACATATGAAGCTTTTGGCAGGGCTGAGTGTATGAAAGAATTTTACAACAGTGAAATAAAGTATTGCTGTATTATAAATCAGAGAACACATATGGAAAAGTTAGAGAGATGTACTAAGATGGATATCAAGGAAATCACAGAAGTTCTGGCTGGAGTCCCTGGCTCCGCTGATGTTAATAGCTGAGAACTTCAATGCAAGTCAGGTTTGACTTCTTTTTCCAAAAGAGTAACTCATTTGCAATGCATGTGACTGTACTGGAGTGAAAGGATATTGAGAGCACTCCCCTCGCTCCACTGTTTATGTAAATTGTACATCTTGTCTACCTGCAGATCCACAGCCACCACCAGATTCCAATTTCCCTATTGGAATGCCTGATCAGATGCACAACCATGCTGTTGGGTAGAGCAGATTTTAAAATCACCACATACTGATCACAGGAAGAGCAGATCTAAATTGCATTTTGTTTTAGTAGTCTTAAATAATTTGCAGAATGCTTAAAATAAAACGCATGCAGAACCTTTTAAAAATTACTCAGCATTAATATTTGAAATATTTATCCCCTGGGGTGCAGGCTTGTAACACGAGCACTTAATGGGGTACGTTTTCTTTTCTCCAGAGAAAAAACAAGACATTGCCATAAAACAGCACTTAGGCCAACTATAGTTGCTGATGCTATCTGAGGGCTCTTGTTCCATTTTATATGCTAGGATAATTCCTGGGAAGAAAAACATCCCACTAAAAGAGTAGGAAGACTCACTTCTCCCTTTTGTCATTCACCAGCCAAGAAAACATGAGAAAGGGTTATCAAATAATGTCAACACCCTCTCCCACAAAGCCAGACCAGCTGCTTTAGAATGCATAAAATCTGCCCTTATTTCTTCCCCTTGCACAAAACACATCACTGGAAGTACAAAGACAGAATTCCCGACTTGCCAGCAACAGTAACCTGCAGTAAATTAACTTTTCGCTATTCCAAAATGCAGGGACTAACCCAGAACCAGGCAGCCTTGGTTCCACACCCCACAACAGCCCAGCTGCAGAGCTGCCTGCCAGCCCTGTGCCAGCAGCAGCAGCAGCAGCAGCATTATGCCAGCAGATCAGCTCTGCTGAGAGGCAACACAGATGCTGGTGATGGCACAGCACAAGGTGGGGGTTGCAGGACATTTCAAGGGTAGAAAATAAACAGCTGGAGGGGAGGAGGATGCTGACTACACGGGTGTCCTACTGCTAAGACCTTTGGTTGCTTATTAAATGATGCCTGAAAGCTTCTCAACAAGCTGCTGCTCTGAAATGTTACTGGCATCTCCCACCCCCCTGTGCCGAGCTCCAGACAAGGTGTCACGAGTGGCTTTTGGCAAGCCAGGAGTGCCAAAACGGGCAGGGTGCTCCCTGAATCTCCTCCGAGGGCACCAAAACTCACTCAGCCCCATGGTCCCATTGCCTGATCCAGCTGGAAAATTTAGCATCCTTGCTACAGGCTTAATTTTGGGTTAGATCATCCTGCTGACCGAGCCAGTGATGCAAAGGAAGCACATGGGAACCAGGATGCCCTTTTGGACAACAGCCCAAAAGGAGAACAGTTTAAATGTCTGTGAAACCACATCCCTGGAGGTTTTGCTTTCTTGCAATGTCAGGTTTACCTAAAGGCTTAAAGGCAGGGCACTGAGCCTTAGAGCCTGCTGCTTACTACCTCCAAAAATAGGTGTGATTCCTGGAGCCTGGACCACAGGACCATGGTACTTATGCTTAACTTCACAACTATCCTTAAAGTGCTGCTGAGTCCTGGCAGAAGACACTTCATGCTCCCTGGGAGCAAAGACACGCTGTTCACACCTCACATTCCCTTTGAACACTTCTATTTAAATGGATTTGGGTTTTCAGTATTTCACACACCGTTACCTTTACTGATGCCGTGTATAAGGTAACCTAATTGCTATGTGGGCTGGTGTGGATCAGTTTTCCAGACCTTCCACCCCAAGGGAAGCTTTGTTACAGAAATTTGACATGTTTAGGTGCTGCAAGGAGAATGCAAGATGGGCTGCCAGAAGCTGTGCCCAGCAAAGAGCGTCAGAGCCCATGGGGAGGGTTTTCCATGGATGAACAGTTGCAGCTCACGCAGCCCAGAAAGCACCAGTGCAGCTGTACGTCCTCACAGCAGCATGTGAAGGATGACATCGGATCAGGCTGTCAACTCATGGAGGTGTGAGGGAAAGGCAAGAGAGGGCACAGAGCTCCGGAGAGGCCACGGCTGCTCAGCAAAGGCACAGGAGGGAGAGGGCTTCTGCAGGAGAAAAACCCAAAGCACAGCTGAGCATAGCCACAGTTGGTAGTGAAGGAGTTAAACTGCAGAAATCACAGCAAACTACACCAGTGGTGTGAGGGACTGCAGGGCTTGACCCGGCTCGCTGCAATCCGCCTGTCCCAGGGGTGCCAGGAGGTCAAAACTCAGGAAAAATCCCACCACTGGGGAGCCAGGCTCAGCACGGCACAGGGAAAACAGCAGCGTGACTCACCCACAAGGAAACTGCCCTTAAAACTTGCAGCACCACTACGCAGAGCAAAACTTGAGCCCTTGTTCCCTCTCTACAAAGAGGTTTATTGGACTTGGGTGTCCAGGGAGGTAATTTCTGTGCTGAGGTACTTTAGGTAACCCTGATGCAACCGAAACGGTCTCTCAAGGGCCATGGAGGCTGCTCGACACCTCTTGGAGTGCCTTTCTGAGATATCCATAAAGCAAATCACCCTGGGTGAGTCCCCAGTTAATAACTTACCCTCACGCTCAGCTTCCCAAAGCTTCCCCCACACAGATCAGCTCTGTTACCCGGGATCACCGCTGTGCGTGGCTGAGAAAAATCTAATCCAATTTCTTTCTTCTTTAGGAATAAAACATCAAGCACGGGCAGTCAGTCAGATACAGCAGCAATGTGGAAGAAGTGGCAGCCCAGCTGTGTTACCATTGCCAGCAAACCCATGGGCGAGGGAGCAAATGGGGGAGCTCCAGGGCTGGCACGGGCTGGGAGGAGTGGTTCAAGACACACAGGCTCTTTTGGGGAACTCATTGTTTAGTTTTATGACCAGGGAAAACCCCAAAATGTGTAAACTATAAGATCATGACTTTGCATGTAGGTATTCATGACTACAAAGATACTCCTACAAGGCTCCCATGGCCACGTCCATACGTGGTGAGAGCAGGGGCAGTCTGACAGCCCTACAAATTCATATGCTGGAAGAAATAGCATATTAGCCCCAGATTGCTGCAGACTGGAGCAGCCCCAGCAGAGCCACTCAGTGCTCTGCACCACCTCCCTGGCATGCAGGGTTTTGCCAAGGTACATATCCTTGTTCACCACCCAGAAGTGGCTAAACCACTTTAAAAGCCACGGCGGGGTCAGGATGCCACAAAGCACTGCCTCAGCACCGCTGTGCCCCAGCAATGTCCCCTCTTGGGACCAAAACACATCCTCTGCCAAACCACCTCCAGCACCTCTGCAGCTCTGGCACGGCTCATTGGCAGCCTGGCCAGTGCACACACTGCAGCCAATTCCCTGGGCATGTTTTCCTGAGGACAAGCCCAGGAACTCCGTGTGTGTGTGTGTGTGTGAGAGTGTGTGTGTGTGTGTTTGATATCAAGGGGGAGGGAGGTGATGTTTCTACAACCCTTCCCCAGCACCAATTTGGAAGGTGTTGGACAAGCAGCCGTCCAAGCACCCAGGAACAGGCAGGACGTGAGTGCTAAACCAGCCCTGCACACCTGACAAATAAATTCTTTAATGTTAGACAGCAGACTATAAAATGAAGCTATAAGCACATATCACTGCACATGAAGGAAAATGCATTCTGCTGTTAATGCCCATAACTTCCCTACTGAGAGTAATGGATGCCAACAAAAGAAGAGACATCCAAGAGTGCCAAAACGTGCGCTGCTTTTTTCTTCTAAGCTTGTGTTGGGCACACTACCTGAAATACAGAACGGCTGAATTCTATTTTCTCCCCAACCCTTGAGCCAACATAAAATGCCCATGTTTTAATAGTGTCATTAACCATTAGGATAAATCACCAGGGTTATAATGAATTCTCAGAAAAAATACTTGTGTCTTCAGAGCTGTGTTCCAGTTATACTCCAAGTTGTATTTCAGATAAAAAAAAAGCAGCTCCTATGATGGGTAGCAGATAACAAGTCAGACTAAATAATGCTGGAGGTCCTTCCCACCTTTGATATTAAAAAACCCGTATGTGTTATTTATGATCAGTGTACTACAGGGCCTGGCTGATCCTCTGGAGCTGAAAGAGAAGAGTTGGATGATCTTCCAAAGAAGGGGGAGAAAAAAAGCCAGTTAAGCTGCTCGCCAGGGAAACAATTTATGGATAGGAGCATTTTCTAACTTCAACTTCTTCAGCAAGGAGACTGTGTACACTCATCTTGCTGTTCAAAGGACATCTTGTGCGTATGAGCAAATTTGTCCAAACTGTTTTGGCTCCGGCCGCGGCAGCATGTTCAGTACACTATTTCCAGATGTGCTTCTATCCCTGTCAGTCCAGCTGCTGCCTCAAGCCAAGAGAGTTATATAAGCTGCAAAGCTTAATTGGATTATTTAGCCCAAATCTTTGGCCGAGAGGCAGCAGGGCAGGAGAACTGGACGGGCAGCCTGGAGAGGAGCTGCACCCCCACCGGCTTGGGGGAAAGGGAGGAGCAGAAGCCAGCGAATAAAGAGTTCATAAAGCAAGACTGGCCTCCCTGTCTCCCTACAGTTTCTCACACCTCCTGTCCCTTTTACAGAGGGGGTGGTAGTTGGTATTTTATTAGAGCCATGTTTTCCTACTATAAGAACAATTTTAAAAGAATGCAAGAAGCATTTAGAAGACATGAGCATTTCCTCTCTGCACTAACAAGCATTTCCTGACTGTGCAACTCCACAACATGGACTAACACATTTAGCAACCTTGTTTTCCCACAACAATATTTTTTCCCCAAAATCTGGCTCTTGTGGTGGCTTATTTTCCATATAAGGGCATAATCCTGCTTGTGGGATAACCCATCCCAGCGGATCTTCGCAGATGTAATTATTAGGGCAAAGTCCTAAAAAAGAAAGTGTTGTGACTATTCTTGGGAAGAAATCAGGGAAGAGAAGAGAGAGAAGCTGAAGAGTTTGCAAATGCTGTAGCTATCAAAGTGTGCCAGAATGATTTTACTCCTTTTACTTTTAAATGAACTGGATAGTTAAGTCAGAAGTTAACACAAGTATATAAACTCACATTAAACTTTGAGCAGGTTGCCTGCTCCACTGCTTAAACAAAAGGTACATGCATGCTTGACAGCTATTCAAACCATTGTCATGAGGCCCTGGATGGACTGTGTATGGCTTTACTACAAATAATAATAAAAAAAGCAGCCTGGCATCCTTCTCTGCCACTGCTGACAACATTCCCACCACTCTCCATCAGGCAAAGTGCCATGGATGAATTCAACAGATTAAAACAACCAGAACAGTACAACAGGCAGGGATGTGCTCAGTCCTGCTGGAAACAGCTCCACAAACATTGCAAATCACACACAGAGAGGGAGGATGCCTCTCACTGCTCCAAGTCTGGTCCCCAAAGCATCATGCACAGAAGAACCCCAAAATCCAGAGCATCACTGCTGGCATCCACACTGCAATTCCTGATGAATATTCCTGTGAATGAGGAGCTGCAATTAACACGCTGTACAGAGTCATAGTAAACAGCAGCAGTGACCAAAAAGCTCTTTATAGAAGGGCTCTCTGCTACAATGCCATGATTACTAGTTATGGAAATATTTCAAAAAAAAGGCAGACAACGAGATTTCCACAGGGCACAGCGAGCCATCCAATTTGTGCTGTGCTTGGACTTCGTAAATCAAAATCCAAGCGACATTTACAGCACTCTAGCTGTTCCTTAAACTTTATTTTCCTTTACTGCGCGCATTTTGTGCCCTCAGTGAGCTGCAGCTAAAGCTCTGTGTGACTGATGGAAGGAGAAAGTTGGCTCAGGCTGACCGGGCAAGGCAGGCTCACCCCCCTTCCCGTTATCTGCATTAAGAGCTTCAACAAATTTGTGTAATACCCAGCATTATAGAAATGGATTTCCAACCAGAAGAGCAGTTGGCAGGTTTAAACAAGTAGAAAAGCACATGCACATAAAAAATCAGGAGGTCTGCTCACAAGCTAATGGAGCAAGCAGAAAATCACTGGGCATGCTCCCTGGGCTGGAGAACCACTTCCTTTACGACAGACAGTAACGTCTCATTACAGGAGAAACAAATACAATAAAGATGAATATTCCATCTTCCCCTGGCTACATTTTAAGTGTTAAGCCAATACAAATTCTCGGGTTATATTTCACAAAAATAGCTACTCAAAAAAACCCTGCTGGCAGCGCGGCAGAGCGAATTTCATATGAAAGATAAATTCTACATTTTTCGTAGGCAGATGTGAAAATATATCAGACTTTATCATAACAGCCCCTCCCAGGAGCCAAAGAAGCCACAGAGTAAATCTGCAACAAAAAAGTTGCTTCTTTTCCCTCCTTCCCCTATATTGCTTAACTCAACACAGACAAAATTACGAGCAAACCAAGAGCTACTTCGTCTGGTGGACAGAGGCCACGGCGCTCTGCGAAGGCACTGTGGGGCCAATCTAGCACTGGGGCTCACCAGTAAAGCACTTGGATGGTGGAATGCACGGATGCTGTAATTACTGTCATCACAAAATGACCATTCAGCTCCACTCCTCCAGCGAGGCAGGACCGTACCAACCCTCGGCGAACAAACACGGCCTTGTCGGGGTGTCTGGGCACGAAGGCGCCTGACACCGGCCAGCGGCTGCCAGGAGAAGGCTGCTGGCAATTCCAGGAACGCTGCCAAACGCTGAGCTGGAGCAGGACATTGTAGCATCGCTATTTCTGGCTGATAAAAGGGCAAAATCACACTACCTCCACAGTTTAGTGAAAACTCCTACAAAGCTGACACGTGAAATGATCTTAAAGCTGCTCTTCGGTGCAGGATGATAAATCTGGATCAACAGCACCTTCCCTCCCGCTGCAAGAACATTGCACTGGAGGGTGATTATCCATCTCTTACCAAGATGGGGCAGGGAGCAAAGGAAGAAGCATCTTTAATCAATTAAATCCCAGCTTGGTCTGAGCGAGACAGTCCCTGCAAAGTACACCCCATGGCTGCTCCCACAAAGCAAATGAAATTCCCTATAGAAGGTGTTGAAAATGGAGGGCACAGAGACATGCACCCTACCCAGGAGTGTGCTGGATGCTTAATCATTAAAACCTGTGGTTCCATACGGGTTTGCATCTGCAGTTCTCACCCACCCCCATGAGAGGGGATGGATTAGGGGATGGGAGCTGGAATTGCCCCAGGCAGTGGTAGCACCAGGGGTCTGAGAGTGACTTCCAGTCTTGCGCCTTTTGCAATCTCAAGAAGACCTTTCTGGATTCAAAACATTTTAAATTATGACTAAATTGTTAATTATGACTAGTAATTTTAGCTTTAATGAAACTATGAAGTAGACGATCACTTTTAACCAAATAACTAGGAAAAAATAAACCAAAAAGCATACAGCTAAAAGAAATCTGGTGCGCTTGGCAATGCTTCCCTGCTGCCTAAACCAGGATCGGTGATGACCTGAAGTGCAACAGAGCTGTGCAAGGGGGGCAGCTCCTGAGATTTGTAGTTTTGTCCAAACTCTGACTACACACTGAAAATCATGCTGGCCTAAAGTCCCCTGGATTCAAGCACTAGAGGCAAACCCGCATCAAGAAGCAGCTGTTTCTATGGACTGTAGCTTGGAAGAAGAGCTTAAGCTTTTGAGATTGCTTATTTTTCTTAAGGTTGGTTTACATATATTTATTCCCTCTATAATCTCCCCTTGCCTTGCATCTCGACTTTGAATTATTTATCATCAGGTATCACATTCATTTGCATACTTTATGAGGTGCAAACCAAGTCATTACATATTAGACTTTCTCAAACCATCTGTGCCAGGCTCTGCAGTAGTTTGGTTTTGGTTTTCTTTAATACTGGGGGGGGGGGGGGGGTGGGGGGGGGGGGGGGGTGTGTGTGTGCAGAATTCAAGGGGAGAATACTGGATTAACTGGAAACACAGAGTAAAATAGTCCACGTTTGTGGATAGTAAAGCTTTATTACTCTGCTAGAGCCATGCTCCTCCAGGAAGGGGCAGATGATCATCTTCAGTGTAATTTAACCAGTGATACAAATTGCAAGCAGCATTATTTCAAAGACCTCTGTTTATTGATTAGAAACAAAGTCTTTCTCCTCTTCCTGCTCCCTCCTTGAGTGGTGCTGATTGCACACAATAGAGAGCTATCACTTAAAGAGCCAATTAAGTCAACTTCTGAAAGGTAATTGAATAGCTGGAATTCTTAGTGCACTATTGTACTGCATTATCTTGATTGCAATGAAGGAAAAACAAAGCAGCCAGAGCAACAAAATTAGAGAATGAGGCTCTGGCCATAGGTAGGAATAATGAAATGGATGGGCCCATTAACGCTGCCCCCCCAAAATATTTTCTTTCTGTAGTTACTTGTAACTCTTGTTAGAAGAGTGAGAAGGCACAAAAAACTTGGTCTTGTTTATTTTCTGCGTTGGCAGGACTTCATGAGGGATGGGCTGAGCTGCTGACCAGGCACGGAGAATGCTGCTGGCTACAGCCACCCCAACACACCCCACCCCTGGGGGAACCCAGCAGCTGGGCATCCTGCACTCAGCCAAAAGCTCTGATTAAAGAATTTCTTGTGGCTTGGGCTATGAAGATAACACTTTCTGTACAGATTCACCCACGCCTGACACAGCCATCAACAGATCTCTTTTCCAGTCTCCTGGCTACCTTCAAAATATCCAGAGGACTTTAGATCCCCTCTGGGGTTTCCATACCATGGCCTAACTGGGCTGAAGTGAGGCTAAGAGTTTGAAATCTGTTGGGAGGAAGGACATTGTTTTCAGTCTCTCAGAAAAAACAAGCTTAAAAAAACCCCAGTGATTGTAAGCCTGCCAGCACTCAGCATTTATATAAAATAACTCATTTAAATGCAGTAAAAAAACGCATCGCAATCGGAGAGAAGAATCCTCGGAACTTGAACGCACTGTCTGTACACGGTCAAAATTCACCAACAATTTTTGAGCAATTACTCAAAGTACTCACAGCACTCGGGTTATAAGGCATTTACACAGACACATAAAATAAAAGCTTTTTCCAAAGAAGGAAAAGAGGCGCCACAAACCATAAAAATCTCCCTCTTTCTTCCGCGCCGACAGCAGCCTGTGGTGTGACCTTCCACCCTTGGCCCCTGGCCCTGGGTTTCCACGGCAGCACAATCAATCCACGCAACCTCTGAGCACACTAATGGCCAACTGCTGCTCTCCTCGAGCAGCTCTGGCACCAGCTGCCGCCCCACACGTGCGTTTTGTCTGGCACTGGAGCCTTGCTGAAGAACACCGAGCTGAGCAGGGTGAGATGCTGCAGAGAGGATGCTCTCTCTGTCTGTCCTCCTCCTCGAGCTTCCTGCCCTGAGTCCCACAGACTTCCCAGCCCAGAACAAGCGTAGATCTCCTGGAAAAACCCAATAAATGCCATTCCTCCAGTAATGAATATGCCAGCAGAGAAATGCAAACCCAGCCTTCTGTAGACGTGGCTTTTGTGTTTGAGGGGCTGCAGGAGGGATGCTCAGAGGGAAGTTCCAAAGGGATTTATGCACCTGGCAGGTTGGGAACCTCTTTTGTGCCCTGATTTCCCACCTGTGAAATGGGCTGAATGCCACTCAGCCAGCCTTGTAGAGGGCTTTGCTTTTCATCAATCCACCTCCCTATCTAGGAGGAGGGTGACTCCTACTCTCACCTACTTCACCTTCACCCTTCTGCTGTGGGGCCTCAGGAGCCGTCAGTCTGAACAGAAACATCCATCCCTCCACTGGGAATCTGGCAGTACCATGTAAATAACCTCTGAAATACACGTGGTACCAGCGCTGGCCACTGTGCACCAGAAGTATGACTTTAGCACACAGCGAGTCCTGCCCAAACTTCTGCCTCATTCATTTTTGTCAGTCTCTCCTCAGTTTACTTTGCAATTATCTCTGCAATTCCCACTGAAAGACAGGACACAATTTAAGGAACTTGAGCAATTTTTTCAAACTTGAATGGTCTCTACCCAAAGGAAGCCAAAAGGAAGCCCATGCACACAAACACACCCTGAGAGTCTCAGCCCTCAGACAACACTCAGTAAAGTGGGAGCTTTAGATTTTCTTCATTAGCAGACTGAAAGCCCATCAAACACAGCAAAGCACCAGCCTCTCCCTGGACATTCTCTACTTGAGACTTGTTCCATCTTTTCAGAAGCTCTTTTCAGCTACACAATCAAAAAGTTCTTTAAGGGCTGTATCTAGAACAGCTCTAAAAATTGTACTTTCCCTGAGAGCTCACATCTACTTATTGGATGGAGGAGCCAAGAGGAGAGAACAAATATTTCATGGAGCAGCCACTGCACATAAATAGCCCTGACACAGATGTGCCATGAATCCAATTGCACCTTCACATCAATTACTAGTACACTCCAGAATCTACATTTGTAGAAGTCAAATAAATAAATGTAGGCTTGAAATAAAAAATTATTTAAATTTCTAGCAGTCCACTTCACCTTATAATCATCCTTTTCTGTGACACGTTGTGCTGGTTCCTATTCTAATAACACATTCATGTACCTGCACAGGTACAAGGGATGTGTACAAATCACATCTTGCAAAACAACTGTTGGCAAAGAGCAGGATTTGAGTATTCATTACTCGCTGCTCAACAGTTACATACATTTTAATTCTGACCTCAAAACATAATTTGGACCATGGCAGATGTTTCCTACAGCACAGGCTGCCTTTGGATGAGAGTTAATTCAGTTCGAACATGGCAGCAATGAAGAAAGGGATTTAAACATTTTCTGCTCATTCTCCAAGCTTAATGCTGCAGAGGTAGAAATGAGGACTAAATTGAACGGCTGAATTTGCCTCTCTCAGCCTCAGCTCTGGATCCAGACCAGCCGGGTGAGGCTGTGCCTCCCTGTCACCTCCGTAACATCAGCCCGTGTCAAAAAGAAATTAAATTATTTTAATGAGGTTCTGCTGAACGTACACTGGTGGAACCAAGAGAAGAATAACCTCTGGTTTTAAGGTGCTTAATTTTCAGCAGAAGAAGGGGACATACTCCTCTGCAAAACTCTTCCTCCTCTCCCCTTGTTACCCTGAGCAGCTCCCTCCTGCTATTCGACATTAATAAGTAGCTCATTACTTCACCAGCCGCACTTAAAATCTTCTGTAAGGTAAGATCCAATTGCAATTTTTCATCCACATAGTTGCCCACACTGAAGAGCCCTGAAATGCTCTTAACAAGTTGTGTGCACAGGGATCGGCTCTTCACACATCAGTGGAACAGGCTTGGGAAGCGACAGCTGCTTCCATAGTGCACAGGCAGTGGAGCAGTTTAAGGGGAAGAGAAATGGTATAAATAATTGAAATCACAGCAAGAAATGTAGGCACAGCAGAGGGAAAGAGGGCAACTCCAGAGAAGCTGGCAGCAGGAGAAGAGATAAGGACTTCTCCTGGAAGCCAAACTAAACGAGAGTGCGTGTACAAAATCCACACCTTCTTGCTGGTGTGCTGTGTCACACACCAGCAGACTAAAGAATTTCTTGACCTTTTCTGCAGTGGCTGGCAGTGATCTGGATTCTACCCACCTACGAGCTCTTTCTTGTCAACATCTTCCCTTTCCTCCTCTCCATCAAATCCTGAAGTCTGATGCAAATGACCCCCATGTACGTCCCAGCACTGCAGCGACCTTGGCAACCAAACGATGCTGAGGAGTCAATGTGGATTTCAAATTCTGCCACTGCCAACCACCTCACCTACAGGGACCCACTCCTCCTGGCCCAGCCTCTCATGGTGAAGCTCTCTGGGAGGCTTCCCAGTGCACCCAGGACATTCAGAGCACACTAGAGAGGATCCTGGTCTCAGTTGGGGCCTCTGAACACCATGAGGTCACCATCAGGGATACCTGATGGCCACCTTTGGTTTGCAGGCCTGCAGAACAACTAACCAGCACTCTGGAACAACAGACGAGTGCTGAAAGTTTCAATCCCAGGAGTAAAACACCTCCTCTGATGACCACAGCTGCTACGAAGGGCTAAAGGTTGTAATTTTGCCTCATCTTTAACTATTACAGCAATACTCCTTGACCTGCATTTTAGAAGTTATGAACAGACAGCACGACCCAGGCTAAGCATCTGCCACTGTCTTGACAGATTTTCAAAGAGACATGAAATATCTGCCTTTCTGTGTGTGTGCATCGTGCAAGTCACTCGAGAGCTGTGCAGACATCCAGAAAAAAACCCAGTTTCTCTCTGGGTAGCGCTCACTCAAGCAGGAGATGGCAGGAGATAGTTTATAATGCTCCGTGGAGGTAACACTTGGCATAACAGATCCAGGAACTGCTCCATCACAACCCTGGGTTGAAGAAAAGACATTTCAACTAGCAACTCAGCTAACCAGACACCCTTAACGGAGCAAGTAATAAGATTTCTTAATGAGTGGTTCATCTGAAGGGTGTGCAGTGATACTAAGACCCAGGTGAAAAAGCCCATCAAGATCTCTGTGCAAGTCACGAGTGTGTAGGATGGATATCTTATTTTAAACAGCAATCAATTGATTTTTAGGAATCAGCTGTCAGACCTTGCCAGACTCCTCTTGCAGAATGTCAGTATTTTTAGGCAAAAGCCCGCACCAGGCACCACTGTTAAAAGTTCAGCCCTGCTCCTAGAGCCACAGAGCACACAACTGTGATCAGGAGGTGAAGAAACCTTGACACTGACTCTTCTGTGTGAGCATTTCGGTTTAAGAGCTGCTGTTCAAGAAGCATGTCACCAAAACAAAAAATGACCACATTTTTTAAACATTACTCGTTTCCTAAAGAGCCTTCCAGGGGCTGCAAGGATCCCACATATCCTTTTCTCTACACACAGCCCTGCTTGGAGAGTGCCTTATTGGGGTGTGCCCAGCTGCACATCACACCCTTGTGCAGCCCACCTGTCCCAAATCCAAGCCTGGTATGGAAGGGCTGAGCTCCATGTGCCTCTAAGGACATCCTCCAGTTGGGACAGGCAAGTGACAGCTCATGGTGGTGTGAACAGCAAATGTGGTGTCAAGAGCAACTTTCAGTTCACAGCAAAAAGAGACACACCAACCTCTTGGATTTCAGCACAAAACTGGCCCTTGTAACCTCTCTCTGCCACATGAGGGAGATTGGAAACCCAAGTCCACCTAGGACAGGACAGAATTTCCTCTTTGACTTCTTACTAAGAGCAAGAAAGCCCTTCTGTACTTCCAAAAGACAACTGAGCCTTAAAACTGCTGCCCTGCCAGCAAGTAAATACAGGAACCTTGTGGTTTCAGAGGGTCTGCTACTGAGAAGCTGCATTTGGGCACTCTCCAAATGAATGATGGGACTCTTTCCCTGACAGAAGAGCCATGAACAGCATCTGTCCTCTGGAGTGCAAAGGAATGGTGCCGACTGCCAACCCTCCTCTTCCAGCTGGAGGACAGCTCCTGGGCAGCAGCCTTCAGCTGAGAGTCCCCAGATTGCTCCCATTGTGGGACACACAGCCTGGCTCACCAAAAGATGCTGCAGCCAGCTCAGACATGCCTCAGATCACTTGGGGAGCACTTGATGTGAGGCTGGAAAGAAATGGCTCTCTGACAGCTGGAAAATGCAGCAGCCTGAGCTGGTGGAGGATAATGACGAAGCAGCCACTTCCTAGAGGTGCTTTTCTGTCACCCACATGCTTAGAGGTGCGTTTGTGTTGCCCTTTCCTCTGACCACGAGGTCTCAGAGAACAGAGTTTCCATAATGCAAAGCTTTGAACGCTGTTAACTGATCCAAACCCATCCAAATGTCACGGTCTCAGTCACTACAAAACTGTGCCTTTCTCTTTCTGCCATCCTCCACTCCATCCATGGGGTGTCCATTAGGTTCAAATACAAACAGCCTATAACAAGAGCCTAATTAGCTGACTGTACAACTGGATTTGTTTTGGAGCACAGCGCCTTCCCCCACACTGCAAGGCAGAGCTCTTGATGGGGGAAAAAAAATGGATCAATTTAAAAAATATCTTGCACACCTTAATATTACATGCAGCTCTTCTGTCAGACTTAAAACAACAGCACTACCAGCTGTAAAGGGGGAAAAAAAACCCCAGGAAGTCTCTCAAAACAGCAGACCAAATGAAAGGAGAAAAAGATGAAGGAGGTTTCAAATCTGCCCCGGAGAGAATGTGTGTCACAGCTTTAACCTGCTGCGGGGAGGGGGAAAAAAGGAAACAGGGCAGCAGAGATCAGAAATCAGGTTTATTATGACCAACCAGGTAGATAAAAGATAGATGATCACCAAGAGAGGATGGCTGTGTTGGAATCAGCCAGCTTCCGAAAACGTCTAGTCAGCTTTAGCATTTGATACACACAAAATTGGTGTCCGCACAAGAGTATTCTCCTGAAAGGATGGGATTTAATGCAGTCGAGATAATTATCTAGATCCTTCTTTATCCCATTAGTGGTTTTCATTCGCATCCTGGAACACCATAAGCGGATTGTTCAAGAATTATTTGCCATCCGCTGTTTCAATCCCGATTGGAATTATCTTTATACCTTGGTATGAAGAAAAGAGATTACATCCCTGCCAGGGCTTGCTGGAATGCCCTCTTTTCTGAGGCTCCCTTTATCATTCTTGTTCTATAAGGTGATGAAAAGAATCAGAAAATAATTGTCATGGACATGATTTTGCCCTCTCCTCCTCTTCCTTCCCCCACGAGTTTGGGAGGAGGAGGAGGAGACTCTCTTCCCACCACATCCCCTGCAGGAGATGCATCGCTGCACCTGCAGAGAGATGAAGCTCAGCAAGACTTACTCATCGAATTACCCAGGACAGGATCCAAAAACGCTCCCAGCTTCCTTTTGCACCGCGATCCACTAATAAAAGAACAAGGATGAAACTGTTCAAACCAATTAAACGTATCACTTGATGCAGGAGCAGGAAGTGGGATTCACTGCACCAGGGATCCCAGGGGCGTATGCTAAACGTCGCCTCTCGTGCTCTCTCGCAATGTATGTCACTGTGCAAGCTCCGATGGAGATCAGGCCAGCGTCACTCAAACAGCCAACACAACCCCTTGCTTCAAGGCCTAAAATAACAAGAAGACAAAATTCCCCTCCCAGCCACTCTAACTGCCTGCCAGGTTTTGTATTAATGGAAGAATTACATCCCCATCCAGGTATGGCAAGGACACAGCTCATCTCCTCACGGGCAGCCGTGACTCTGACCAGCAGTGAGGAAAGATACCTGGATACCACAAAAACCATCCCTTCTCCTTAGGGAAAGTGAAGGAGGTAGGTATTCAGACCCGACATGAATAGGAATGCATGTATTTTTTAAAGAATCATGCTTTATGGCTGTGTAACGAGATCTGTAGGAGAGGTATCTCGATAAACAAGTTATTAAAAGGGGGAGGAGAGACACAATAATAGCAGGTGCCAATTACTCAGCTCCCAGCAGAGACTTTTCAATTTCTCACCTTCCCCCAAAGCAAGATGTGCCTCTGTATGGCACCACGTTCACTTGCAAGTGTGAGACCCTCTGGAGTGTGGCTTCTCTCCCCCTTGGCAGAGCTCCATCGCCACTGGAGCGGGGCCGCCCCTCGCCCCACCAGCCCTGGGACCAATACACCATGAAATTAATTTGGAAACTGAACACAACCATATTTTTATTTGACTTCAGAATCCAGCCACTCCTCCCATCAAGAGCAACAGCGAATTTGCGAGCTGACTGCAACTGCCAGGTTTCCATCTCTGCAAGTATCTGCTTAGTTTTGGGAACAAAACACCAGTAATGATTTTGTTATTTTAAGATGGCGGCATCGTTTCAGACAGTTAATGTCCACTCTGGAGCTGTCAGAGAGACCCCATCCTTTGAGGCAAGCACACCAAGGTAATGATTAATATTACAAAAGTAATTTGAGGCTCTAAAATCATTGTTTTCAAAATCAGCAAATAATTACCAAGGCCTTCAGCAATCAATACCCAAGATAAATAGAAGATTAAATTGCAAAAGAAACAGAAGAAAGTACTTAATATTTGCCAAACACATGCCAAATATACTTTTTCATGGTAACCAAATACTTCCAGTAAATAGATATTTTAGCTCACTGGAGAGGCACTTTCAGAAAGTAATAAATTAATCCAATAAAACAGACAGGGTGGAACCAGACATTAACGAAACGCAAACTGATCTATACAGAGCCAACCCACAATCCATGCCCTAATTATGCTCATCCACGACTCTGAGTACTTACCTCCCCCACCCAGGTCAGCTCTTTAGCTCGGGGAAAATACACGTTTCATGTGAATTCACTGGCACGACAAAGTGGAGAATTTCAGCCATCAAATGACAAAGCTTGTGCTCAGCCAGAATTTGCATTTCCAGTTTTTTCCTAAATACTTCTCACTCCTCAAAGTCAGCAAATTAATCTCCTTTTAAACACAATTTTGCTTTTCCTTCAGTTTAGTTGAAGCTCTATATGTGAAGTGCAGGATGAGCTCCTGCTGCCCATCAGCGCCAGCTGCCCACACGTGACGCCTGTGGAAACATCCCCACGGCATATCCTCACTCTGGAGTCAGGATGGTTTGTCCTGGGAGGCTGTGCCTGGCCTCACCACCACTCCTGGGAGCCAGATGGACTCCAAACAATCCCTGACACTCGGTGCAAGGACCAGCACCATCTCCTCCCCAGGCAGTCTAAACCAGCTTCTACCCAAAATCATTGCTTGGTGTTAACGAAGCCACGCTATCAGGTGAGTATCTGGTAAAGTTCTTCAAATAGTGGATAACTTGAACCAGGCAAGATTAAGTTTAAGAGAGGGAAGACATAGGAAGATCTCCATCCTGGTCATTTTATACAACATCAAAGGAAGAAGAAAGGGAGGAAACTGAGGGAAATAGAAGACAAAGAAAAAACATATCAAAGCCAGCTCCAGAGAGCGCAATGAGAGATGGCACGAAAACGGCGTAGTTAAAACATGAAAGGTGAGATCAAATGAAAGTAAAAGATCACAGTCTGGGCACAGAGCAGAGGGAGGGGAGACCACCCCAACACTTCTGCCAGCATTAACTGAATAATTCATCTGACAGGTACTTGTCTGTGGCAGTGGTTGAGTGTGAGAGAGCTCAACCACCACCGGATCCATCCATTCACCCAGTAAAGGACAAGGACAAACACTGCTCTTGTTCTTCACATGGGGACGTGCCCTGGGGACACTGCACAGCTCTGCTCCCCCGAGCATCTGTCTTTTGGGGAGGAATAAAGAAATTTAGTTCTCCCACAGAAAACTTCTCCAGTTTCTGTGTGAAGTTCTTGGTACCGGCAGGGTTGCCCTCACTACTACACTTTAACTAAACCACTACATGTTTTCACTATACAAAATATATATACACAGATCTTTAAGGAGCTCATTTCTCAGGATTGGAAGCATTTCTTTGATTATTTACAAGAGCTTCTAAAGGCTACACAACCTTTTGGTACCCCAGGCCTCCTCCCTAAGCCATGACATTCCTCAGAACAGTGACAATACACAGAGGATTTATTGCCGTATAAGTACAAGCACTGAGTGACAAAAAAGAGTCTCCAGGTTGAAGCTTCCAGAAAGCTCTTGGCATCGCAGGGAGAGAAGAAAAACCTAAGTGCTCTAAGGCAGACTTCAAAATGTGATCAGGATGGTCTAAAAGCTCATTGAGGAACAGGTGTGGACCAGGCAGCAGCACTGACACAAGCCAACACCTTGCTCTTCCCGCAGTTCACCATCCATCCCACTACCAACAACTCCTAAACCACCAGAGTGACAATTATAGCCACAAGGAAATGGACACTGAAACACAACAAAACTCATCATGAACATAAAAGACAGGTGGAGATTAATTTTTGCCCAGAAGCTTCTTTAAAGCCTAATGATTTACATTTTAATGCTACTGCTGTCCACTTTAATATAAGCAGAAATGAAAATATCTTGCACAAGACATTTTCGTGTGCATGTCTAGTCACTTCAAAACACAGATTAACCTTTAGGTAAGCATTTATCCTGTAGGAAGCACAGGAGGGATGGAATATTTATATACTGGGGGAGTCACTCCAAGGCAGGGGCTGGCAGGAGAGAAGACGGGAGTTACAGAGCCGTCTCTGTGCATCAGAAATGCACCCATGCTAATGCACTGATCCTGGAGACTCAAATGTGACTTGACACCAGGACAAAAACAGAAGGAGAATTGGCCAGTGACACAATTAATGCAGAAAGAGATTATTTAATACAGGAATCTGCCACTCCCAGACTTTCCTGCTTTGCAAGGGAAGCCTGACGTGAGCTTGAAAATAAACCCAAGAAGGGCACTGCTGAATGAAAAGCCCTCTGTGCTGCAATTCAAATGGAAAAGGCAGAAAATTTTATTTCCTTCCATCAAAGACAACAATCCTCTGCCTGCATCAGGAAGCTGCTAAGCAGATACTTGTTCAGCCCTCCCTGAAAAGCCTCTCCTCCTAACAGTGCTAACCTGCCCGCCCCCGCTGAAGCTCTTTGATTATTTTAATACTTTCCACAATCCTTTAATTTGCCCAGTGATTTCTGCCACCACAGCAGCTCTCTTCACCCACCCAATCTCCCAACCTCTTGATCTTTGTCTCATGTAAAAGAAAACTTCAGCATTAGAATCGGCACAATAATGATACGGAAAATCTTCACCTGGAACATTAAGCATCATCTCTAAATATTTTTAGGCAGGTGGCTCAGTCTCAAGGGTTTCCTTCAAAGTGGTGGTGGCTCTGGATGCCTGTGCTGAGCCAGGCACCCCAGCATGGATATTTGTTTGTGTTTCTTTATATGACAAACAGAAAAATTGGCCCTTTAGTGACCAGTTTGGGTTTTGTGAACAGGGAGAACCATGGATAATCCAAGCCCACCTGCAGCAGCCTTGTCCATCTATTGCTAAAGCAATTTCTCCAGCACTTAGTGGCTTCAAGGCTTTCTAGAGATGACTGGCAGCTTCACTTAAACTAGCCAGCTATAGATGTGTTTTACATTAAACACTAAGTGAATAATCCATGAACATTCAGGATATAAGTACAAATCAATGACTTGTTTTAGATGAATCAAAGGGAATTGCAAATGAGTTTTTTTCTGCAACAGAAGTAAACCAAGAGAAGTACTCGATGTAATTGGGAGGGTGTGTGTTAACCTCCTCTGACTGCTCCTCTCCTACATGCTGACACAGACCCTGCTGTCACAGAAGCGTGGCTGTGTCCTGCAAACCCCTGTGACAAGAGATGTCACTGTCCCCAGAGAGCAGATGGGAACTGAGGCATGAAACGAGCCAGTCGACTTTTCCAAGACTGGGAGGGGCACAGCATAACAAGGACACGAATCCAAGTCTATGCTGAAGAACACAGGTTAGGAGAGAGCCCTTGAAACTTCAGCTGCATCACACAAATGCAGCTCTTACTGTGGGAGCAGCAATGGGACACAGCAAGTGCACACACAGTACAGGTCAAGAGCCCCATTTAAAGGCCTTAAAAAAACTGCAAATAAATAAAAACAGAAATACAGGTGACTCCAGACAATGAGTGACTTATTTTGATAAATGCATATCAACAGATTGCACAGTGTCCCTCGTTCTTGGGATGAATTTGTTCAAGTCACAGGTGCGATAATTTTGCAAATGCTGCTGCATTCCAGCCACCAGTTTCACACAACGTCTGCTGAGTACCACCCAGGCCACATAAAGTCTCTCAGAAATGCTCCTGCACATCTTTTTATTCACCATGCATTTTAATGACAGATTTCTAAACTCCATGGCTCCCTAGCCAGGTCCTCGCCTGCACCTCCTCAGCCCTCAAAAGCACCCTGCTGGTATCTCTGCTGGGAAATGCTTCCAAGGGTTGCAGTGAAGTGATCCCAGCTCAAACCAGGGCTTTCACTTGTATCCATTTCACTGCAGGCAGTGCCCAAGACCTCAAAGAAACTACAAAAACCTGAAGTCAAGCTGGTGCAGGCAACAGAAATGAAAAAGCAGCGGGAACCCCACATGCCGCAGGACACAGCTCGTATTTAACGGCATCAAGCTTTGACTCTGCTGCTTCCAGAGCGGATTAGCGTTCACGGCTTTTATGCACTATACAAGAAGACTTTGTAAACACACTCAGAGGAACGTCCGTCCGGGACAAAGTTTGCTTCCCACAAAAGACACCCCCCGCGAGCGGAGCATCCCGCCGTGCGCGGCACTGCACGAGCCACGTTTCCTTACAGAGGTGCTGCTTGAGCCCTCCCTGCTGCACCAGAGACACGTCCACGCTGCAGCCAGTGCCCCACGGCCACCAAACCCAGCGTCCTGCTCCTCACCACGCTCACAAACCAAGGGAGAGACCCCGTGCTCAGCTCTGCACCGAGACACCCAGCCGGGATGCGTGTGGCGAGTCCTTCACGGAGCCGTGCACGCCTGTTCCGAAGCGTTTCCACAACACACACGGGAAAAACAGTTCCCACAAGGTGAGCATCCAAAATATCACACAGTCACTACTGATCTTAGGGATGTGAAGCCACCATGCAAAGGGCAACACCAATTTGCAGGCAAATCTACGGAGTTGACTGCAGTTGGGGTTTTACAATGGAAGTCAGGAGTTGGCTGGCAGTGGGTAACTAGAAATCATTAAAATTTGACAGTGAAAAAACCTGCCAGGGGAAACCTGCACAGGCAGCAGGGGTACAGAGCCTGCCCTGAGCTGCACAGCCATGCTGAGGAGGTGCAATGCCAATCCCTACATGTACCATTTCCAATGGGCAGCATGTTGGGAGTCTCCTAAAAGGTAAAACACAAGGTTTAAAATTTCCTATTCAATTAAAAATCAAATCCCAACACTTAAAACCCAAATATCCTGCATCATTTATGGCTCTGGCCTAGGCTGCAAGGGGATTGTTTGTCTTCATCCTATCTGTACTTGTGACTCACCTAAAGTCATGAAACCTTGGTTTTACTGATCCCTCAGTAAGTCCCGAGTCCCCTGGAGTCCCCACATTGGGCACATTAACACCCAAACCTTGCCTGCGCCTTCCTGAAAGCATGATGCTCCACAATTAAACCCTACGAGTCCAACGCCTGACACCAGGTTACAAAAGAGCTTTTTGCATGGCAGCTCATGGTTTTGGGAAGTGAAACCATATTTAAATCTAAAATCAGGAAAGAGACTATCAGACCTTGGCCAAGACACCCACCACCATGACACACAGCACGTGGCCCACCTCTGAACAGCCCGTGATGCTGGACACCGGCTGCCTGGGTGAGTGGCTGTGCTATTTGAGGCTGCCCTTCTCTTCCCACTCCAGCAGACTATTTCAAACCCTGTTTATAATTGGAAAGAGACAGTATCTGTTTTTGCAGACCATGAGGTCAAAACTTTACTAATAACCACAGCACAGCAGAACACCATTATCAGGTAAACAGGCCCTGAGCTGGTCTCAGAAAAGCAGCTCTAGAGATGGTTTGTTCTGGTTTATTTTCTTTCAATTAATTGTTTTGTCCTCCCAACACAGAGTGGGAAGACAAGCAGTCTCTGCAATGCATTACATGTGTTTTAATATCATATTATTCCCCACTAGAGGCAATGTGGACACCCTGCCAGACTTCCCCAGAACTCAACGACATCAGCAACTCAGGAGCACTGGGAATTGTCTCCAGTCACTCACATGGGATGACTAATGTTACAGAGGACTGGCAAACACAAAGCCTATCTTTGAAAAATACAGGAATGGGAATAGGAGGCAGGAAATTATAGAATAATCAGCTTAACTTCAGTTGAAGTGCTTAGAAAACAAGGAGAACTTGAGCAAGAGATAACCTCTGTTCATCAAGAACAAATCACATCAAATCTCAAATATTTCTTTCTGCGACAGGGTGTCAGGACTTGCAGGAAGGGGAGAAGAAACAAAGATTTCAGAGACCTCTGAGAGTGTCTGATGGGACATCCCCACAACGTAGCCAGGGATGCAGGGACTGGCCTGAGCTGCCTGAAGGTGGGACCACCACTGCCGGGAAGACCACGTGTGAATGGGGCACTGTTCTTTGAGCACAGACTGGGAGGACTCTACTGAAGCATCTTCCAGTGGAATCCATCCCAGATCCAACACCAACTGGTGTTTTCATCCATGACCTGACTGATGACAGAGAAAACAAGGTGACTGCCCTGGAAGGCTACACCAGTCTGAGAGGGACTGCAAGCATGCAGAAGGACAAGATCAGAATTCAAAACAATCCCGATAATTTAGAAGAAGCAGTCTGGAGAAAAAAAAAGGACACAGTTCAACAAGGACAAGCGTAAGGTAATGCAATTTGGTAAGAAAAATTAACCAGGCAAACACAAGATAAGGAATGAAAATCAGGAAAAGTTCTGGAGAGGAACAGTTGAAGGACTGATGGGATAAAAAACAAACATGAGTCACCTATGGCAAAAGTGAAAAGCACACACAGTGGGATGTATAAAGAGGATCATTGTTTGTAAAAGATATGAAGTAACCCTTAGTCTTCTGAGCAAAAATACAGCAGCAACTTGAGCCCTTTACCCCAGGTTAAGCATCACTCCTCTCCAAGGATGATGGTCCAGAAAAGAGTAACAAGAGCAACTGCAGTCCAAGAATACATGACCTAAAAGAGAGTGATCAAAGGAACCAGTGTAGTTTAATCTGTATTAGCAAGGGAAACAGTAGCAACTTCCAAATATCTACTGCCCTGCTGCAAAGGACAGGAGGAACTTTTCTGCCTGTGCCCAATAAATGGAAAAAATAAGTGCAATCCTGAAACTAAACTGAAGAAAAAGACATTTCTGTACGAATCATAAGAAAAACCTAATACGAGGACTGCTAAATGTCAAACAGATTGTCTGGGGAGCTTAGGAGTCCCTGTCATCGGAGGTTTTTAAGAACGAATACGACAAACATCTGTCGGGAAGGGGTTGGCTATCAGCGATCCCGCGAAGGGCGGGAGATGGACTGAATGACCTCTCAAGGTCTTCTCCAGCTCTGTATTGAATAACGGCCTGGTACGTAAATGACCATAATTGCCGGAAACCTGCTGTGCTGACACAGCCGGCCCGCGTTGGCTGTGACCTGTTGTAGCCATCGCCCTGTGCCGCTCACAATCTGTTGCTGCCAGAGGAAAACGCGCGTCCCAGGGAGGGTCCTGCCGAAGAGGACAGGGACAGTGGTACCCAGCGCTGTTATTTTGGCACTTGCATGAGCCACGGGGAAAAGCTGCTTGTTAAAAAACAGAAGTGTGTCAAAGGACAACACAGCCCAGACAGCCCAGACTGTCTAGCGGGGTTGGCCACCCTGTTTCTGCAAGCAGGAGGGGCCGCTCGGAGCCCACACGGCAATGCACGCGGCTTTCGCTTTATTGATGAGAGGAAGCTGCGAGCAAAGCCACTGCTCAGTGGTAACCACAGGGCAGTTCTCAGAGCGTTCCTCTGCCCCTGCACAACTGCTGTGTCTAGCATTGCTGTCTGAAAGCAACACACAACACCAGCACCCGCGTATGCAAACATTTTGGCCAGCTAAAAATATCACCGGCAGAAGCAAACCAATCCACCGGTAGCGAGGCAGCACCCCTGCATTGCAAAGCCCATCACACCAACCTCTGCAGGAGGCAGCTCTGGTGGGATTTAAACCACCTTAGCAGCAGAACAGGAGAGCCTTCAGTGATGAATGAGGCAGAGGAGTCCAAGCAGCCACCTGTCAGACATCCGCAGCTGCCAGGAGAAAATGGCACATCCCAGGCACTCCTGCCCTGCTGCCAGGGAAGGGGCTGGACGGGCTCATGTCATCCTGCCCATCAGAGCCAAAAAATCTTCCCCCAGGGCTGCCCCAGCCCTGACGCCGGCCTTGCACTATGTGCAAGCTGCACCTCGTGATGGTGCATGGTGTGCCACAGGACTGTAAACCCATCAAGTCACAGCTTACGCTCAGCAAAAGCTGCTTCTCACCTGTAGCAGGGAGGGATGCTTACATGGCAAGTGGGAGGAGAGACTCAAGGCCTGTTGATCAGACCACTCACCTTTAATGACCTATAAAAGTGCAGGAACTGGAAGAACTGAGCAATTACCCCAGGTGTAGAAGGTTATACACTCATACACAGTACAGAAACACAATTCAGAAGCAACTATCAGAATTGTTCTCCAGGCCAGAATAAGTCCAGTGCACCGCTTGAGTGAGAAGCTGAGTGGAGAAAAGGAACTGTTGTGTTGTCAGGAAAATCCAGCAGCAAGCATCTCTGCAACACCTGCACAGGATTCCTCCGCAGCCTAGGCGGGACAGGGCCCTGCACCTCTGCCCTGCAGCCAGCACCAGCATTGCTGTGCTGAAGCCACAGCCCTCACACCTGTCCCACATCCACTGAAGTTACTGGACTCAGCACTGAGCCACAAGAGACGCATGCAGGAAAGGCTGAGCTGCTCAGATCTCCCCTCATCAGTTTGCCCAAGAAGCCCCAGCATCTGAGAGCTCACCCCAGTTGCTGGCACCACCACACTTTCACACAGATTGAACCCACGCGACTCCCATCGCTCATGAAGATTTTGGCCATTAACATGGGGGTGCAAAGAAGCACATCACCAAAGCCATGCCAAACTCACCTCGACCTGGAAAACAGCCCGCTCATCACCCATCAACCCCCCGACCCTCCATGGGCATCTCTGGCCACAGCGCGTCTGGGGGACCAGCAGGGACCGCCAGCTGGGGCACCTCCCGCCCAGCTGGGCACGGGCAGTCGCCCCAGGGGTCCCACGGGCCACGGTCCCGCGGGGGCCAGGGGGTATCGCGGGGCCAGGGGCGCACAGAATCCCGCCGAGTCCGCACCCCTGGGGCTCCAGCAGGATGCTGCCCTTCGGGATCCCCCAGGTCCCGAAGGATGCTCACCGGGTCCGGATTCCGACGTACCCCCGGGGTCCAGCCGGGCCCGACTCGCGGAGTCCCCGCATCCCTTCCCCGGTGGCGGGGCGGCGGCCGGGCCCCCGCGGAGGCGGCCGAGCCCCCCTTACCTTTGTGCCCGCCGAAGGCGCCGTACCAGGAGAGCGAGAGCAGAGCGCACAGGCAGCCGAGCAGCAGCGTGAGCGCCGTGCCGCTGCGGAGCCTCATCGCCTCCTCGCCGGCGGGGGCGGCCGCATGTCCCGGGCGCGGCGCGGCCTCGGCGGCCCCGGGGGCCCCGGCGGAGCGGAGCGGGGAGCGCGGAGCTGAGAGCGGGAGCGGAGCGGG
>VWPU01007526.1:7688-36674 GCA_013398955.1 Callaeas wilsoni
TTGGACGATCCCGGTGGGATTTGGACGATCCCGGTGGGATGTTGGACGATCCCGGTGGGATTTGGACGATCCCGGGGGTCGCGGCCGGGGGGGGGCGGTGCCGTTCCCTTGGCGGCAGCGCCACCTGGCGGCGGCGATCGAGCACCGCCGGCCCCGCCCGCGCTCCCGAGGCTTTCCCCAAAATCTGGATTAAAACCCGACAAGTTCGGGCCGATTTGGACCCTTTCTCCACTAGGTGGATGATAAAAGCTCGGTTTCTTTTTTTAATGAATTAATTTTTAAAAATACCTTTTAAAATTTATTTCGTTTTTATTTTTCCCTTCTGGCATCCAGACCTGTGAGGGGGAACCTCCCTTTTTTTCATCTTCACATCAGGTGAAATTCCTTTATGGAGCTCTTCTGGATCAAACCCGTTCTGTGCCCAGGTGGGACAGATGGGAATACTTGGCATGGAAAAGCATGGAGTCATCCATGGACACAGGCACTTGGCACAGGATGCTCTCAGAGGGGGTTCATTATCCAGATTTACAGAAAACTTTGGAGACTTAAATGGTGGGAACAACATCTGGAATCTTAAAAGGGTATTTGGAATACCAGGGGATGAGTTTGGCACCAAGTTCTTAGCAGGTATAAAGGCTGAGATCCGTAAGAATAACCAGGTGCTTGATTTCTCCCTCAAAACCCAAAAAATTGGGATCTGTGGACATGAGGGGATCCAAGCAACAGCTCTTGTCACTTCTGGAAGGGGACTTTGACTTCTGCGATGCTTTTGGGAGGCCACACCTGAACATCTGCTCCCTTTCCAAGCCTATTTCCAAGCGTAACTCCTGCCTGACACTGCAGGAAGAGGCAGGGATGCTGGGGTGCTCCTGGGGGCTTCGCATTTCACATCCCTGCCGAGGAATCTTTGCCTCAAGGAGTCCTCCTGAGGGATAAAACAGGTGGAGGTGCAGCTGGCTAAAGGAGCCCCCTGAGGAGCAGGAGATGCCCCCAGTGCCAGCAGCAGCCCCACAGCTGGAAGCTGATGTTATTCCTAGGAACAATTATCTGATTGGCTCCACGAGTGAGGAAAGGCACGGCGCTCCCTTGTTTTCCTAAGTGACTTTCCTTGTCAGAACTCATCTTGCCCAGGAAGAAATTAAAATCAGAATATTAATGTCAGTGGTTGGACTGGATGATCCCAGAGGGTCTTTTCCAATCTAAATGATCCTGTGGGTTTATTATTAATGAAAGACAACAGAAGGAATAAATCTTACTGAGCACCTGGTCCAACATCCAAATTCCCATTATCACAGGGTGCCCAGAGAAGCTGTGGCTGTCCCTGGATCTCTGGAAACGTCCAAGGCCAGGCTGGACGGGGCCTGGAGCAATCTGGGACAGTGGAAGGTGTCCCTGCCATGGCAGGGGTGGGACAAGATGAGCTTTAAGGTCCCTTCCAACCCAAATCATTCCATGACTGTGATCACAGGTTGCTCTGATCCATCAAACTTCTGATAAATATTCCAACTCCGGTCTTAAAACGAACTAAATTTTTGCAAGGGAGCTGCAGATCCTTTGGAAAATTTCCCTGAGGGAGTCACTGTGGCAGAAATACGGATTTCCTCTCCTCAGACACTTCTCCAGGTTCTCTGAGAGATCCCCAGGACCTCTGGAACGAGCGCATGGCAACTCTATAGAGGTCAAACCACCTCGGTTTAATCGCGGAAAGGGATCTGGGGACACTGGCAGTGCCACTTGGCTTCAGCAGTGCGAACACGAGCCTGAGCACAGACCTTCCTTTATTTAAAGCAGCAGGACTCAAACCCCCTGGAACGGCACAGAAAGTGCAGCTCTGAGGCTCAGCTCAGCTTCAGGCTAATTACTGCAAAAACAAGCAAACACACCTGGGAAAGCAGGACGACACGGCCTGGAAAGTTTTGCAGGGACTTTGGGGTACCAGGAGTTCACTTGGAGCAGAACTTGCTGCAGCAGTTGTGCTCCTCTGTGGGGGTAAAGAAAAGTCACTGCGGAGCAGCAGCTCCAGGCATTGCCTCCTCCAGAGGGACGGAAACGCCGCGCTCCGGAGCCTGAGCAGTGCAGGTGCCTGGAAACACTCGGAAAACACCATATCCCTCTGGAAAAACACAAGGACTCCTCTTGTCTGAACAATTATTCACTCCAAAATCCAAAGGAGTGGTAGCCACGGATATGTTAAAGCTTAGAAATGTGGCAGCTTTCACCACATGAATGTTTCCCTTCTTTCCCCGCCCTTTTTTTGATCCCATCTAAGTGCCCTGGGTGTTTGCCTTACTCTTTAAAGAAAGGGAAGCCTGGCTTAGCTCAGCGTGTGGGATGGCTGGACCATAACGCGTTTGTGTGACTTGGAGACCTCTGGAGGTGGCACATTTGGGGAAAAAGTTCTCTTTCGTGTCTTGTCTCCCAGAGCAGGAGCTGTGGTTTGTCCCTGGCACGTGCTGGGTGCCTCGATGGAAAGTTCTGGAGCAGGAGGAGCAGTGGGATAAAGGCTCCCCAGAGCCACCACGATGCTCCAGGTATCCACTGGGAGCCAGAATGCCCGTTGGGAATATCGGTACCGTCACACAGAAAAGCCCAACACGGGCTTGGATGAGGATTTTTGGGAGCTTTTGGTGAGTTTTTGGCCTGTCCTCCTGTTGTTTTCCGAAGCGGTGGGAATCACCAGTTGCCTCCAGTCTATCAGGAGCCATCTCCGCCTTGCCATCTGTAAAATGTGGATGTTCCCGGGGCCGCTGCAGAGATGGACCAGATAGATCCATATCCTGAACTCATTTCTCCCAGGCACTTCAGTGGGATGCCCAGCCCAGAACAATGGCAGGATACACGACCCTAAACATTTCTGCAGGGCTTTGAAAGATGAAAAGCAGTGACTTTGCTACCTATGTCAGAGGAGGGGCAGGGAAACGGTCCATGATGTTTATAGCAGACATCACGGACGTTGTACATGGGAACATGGGAAATGCTGCCCTTTTCTGGGAGGGAGATAATCTTTTAAGAGATGGCAACGAGGAAATCAAAGCCTTTGGTACACAGCAGCCTCCCAAGCAGGGGTGTTTGCCCGAGGAACGTGGCCACAGCCACAGATGTTTCCTCCAGAGCCAGAAGTGCTGCAAGGGGCTGTTCCTCGGGAGGAACCGGAACGAGAGAAATCCCTGCACACGCTTTTCCTCCCCCTCCTCGCCCCTGTGGAGAAAAAACACAGCCCCAGTGCTGGATTTTTCAATGGGAACATTCTCCTAAAAGCAGTTTGTTTCTCCCTTTGGAGCAGTAGAAGACGATGACATGCACACAAAAAAAGGCATGACTTGGAGACAGTGTTTAACCATCCCTTTCCTGACACTTTTTATTGGTCTCCACAGATAATGGGATAAAACCTCTCTCCTTCCAGGCTGCTTGTTGGGAGGGGATCGGGGAGATGCTGGAGGGCTGGATGTGGACCTGGGTGTGAGATCCAGGAAAGAGCCTGATGGTGAGAGATTTTTTCTCCCCTTTTTCCCTCCCTGGAAACAAACAGTCTCTGACTCTTGTAACTCAGAGCCTACCCAGCAACCCAGCTTGTTTACTGTTGTCTTTGGTGTCTTGAAGCTGTGTGGCCTTGTCCCTGTTCCAGGAAATGCATGGACCCGGCTGGCTGAAGGAAAATCCTCGCGCCCGTGCAGTTTTGGGGGTGGCAGGGAGCCACCTCGCCCTCATTGTTAGCAGATTCCAGCGTTGCCTCACTGCTCTGTGCCACACACCACTTTGGGACTGATGGCCTCCAAGAAAAACCCCCTCCAAAGTCACCCTGTTCTCCACCATGGAGCTGGTGGAGGCTCCATTCGTCCCATGCTGGCTTCCCTCTGCGTTTCTCCCACAAGTGAGGGCAGGAAGAACGGGAGAGTGGCCCTGGGAAGGTCACGTCCCTCATGTAACACCTTGGAGGTGGCTGCTGATCCCAAACCCTCCCAGCTCCAGGAGTTCACTCCAGACCGGCATCTTCCCCTACTGAACCCTGAAAAACAGGGGAATGCAGCAACGACAGCTCCACGACAGCATCCCAAATGTCTGTGCCATGAAAGGAGCTGGAAAGAATGTGCCCGACCACATGACAGGCGAAGACATCGGGCTGTGCAGAGAATAGAGAGCCCTCAGTTTTAATTATTCTGAACAAAGTTGGCTCAGGAAAGCATTTCCCATTGTACTGCTGAACGTTTCTTCTCATCACACGGCTCTGCTGCTGCTGCTGAACCCAAGGCTGTGCTAGGGATCACTTCACTCCCTATTAGAAGCAGAGTAGAGATCTATCAGCAGCACTTCAGACTTTTCTGCAGCATCCAGGCACTGCTTTGCCACTGTTGATGTTTTTATCACGAGTCTTCAGCGGTAAAACCAGGCCAGGATTCACCTGAGACGAGGCACATTTTGTATCTCTGTGCACAGACCACAGCTACAGCAGGTACAGAGTGAGGAATTACGACCTGAGTAAATATTCTCCTCTTTAAAGGCTGTTCACTCCATCAGAAAATTCCACAGGGCATGGATTTTATGGTTTGGTTGTTGGTATCTTGCATAGCCTTGGTCTGGGCCAAAGTAAAACATAAGCAGGCTTCAATTCCTTGAGATTTCTTAGGAGATCAGAGCCCAAGGATTCAATAAAATCTCTTGAATTTCAGAGCTTTGTGGATTTGAAGAAATCCCTCCTGACTTTGCTCTCAGTGATGCCTTCCTGAGCATGCAGAGAGCCCGGAACAATAGATCTGAGAGGGGCAGACTGCCCCATTCACTTCTTCTACACAATCTGCTGTTTCCTCCAGGAGGAACTTGGGTCAGCCCACCAGAGAAAATCCACATCATACAGCTGGAGACACCAGAAGGCGTGCAGGGCTGTGCCCTGGGCACTCTTGTGTTATTTAACTCAGCAGCAGTTTGGCATCTGGCACTGAAATGTCTTTTAGCTGGAGAGGAGCAGCACCAAGAGCCCCGTCCCTGCCCCTGCTGCCCTGACTCTCCAAGGTAGAAGTGTATTGATTTCAGAGTGATTTACTGACTCTGAGATGGCAGCAGACATTTATTAATAAGCTGGATCAAAAATATAAGAATCAAAAATATAAGGATCACTGCAGCATTATTCCAGTCTATTCAAAATGCTAATAAGCTTAAGCCTATAATTATTTTTCTTCCTGAGTCTAACTGCAGTTCACAGAATCGTGAAGGTTGGAAGAGAGCTCCAGGATCATCAAATCCAAACTGTGACCCATTCCCACCTTGTCACCAACCCAGCGCAATGAGTGCCACGTCCAGCCCTTCCCTGGACACCTCCACCACCTCCCTGGGCAGCCCCTTCCAATTCCTGACCACCTTTTCCATGAAGAAATTCCTGCTGATGCCCAACCTGTTGCATATCCCTAGTGAGCACCTCCTCCACAGCGTGGAGTTTGACTCTCAGCTGGGAAAGCAATAATGTTGGGTAAAATACAGTGAAATGTGGCCTTGAAATACAGGACACAAAAAAAGTGACAGGCTGGAAAGAGCAAACATTTTGGACACTGCTCACCTGTGGGCTTCACCCAGAACCACAACTGCAAACAGAAAAACATCCAGATGTTTGTCCAAACAAAACTGGGCCCTGGCTGCAGGCTGGGCTGACAGGAAAGCAAGCAGAGTTACCACATTTACAGAACACACAAACAGATCTGCACCGAAACTTCAGATGGGAAGAAAGGAAATAAGGTAGAGGATGTGATTCCCACAAATTTGACCAGAAAAGGGTGGTTCCATCTGTAATGCAACAGGGGAAGTCTGAGATGCTGTCAGTTTTCGTTGGCACAGTCACTGGCTTTTAACTGCTAAGGTCACCTGGACGTCTTCAGCAGAGCAAGAAATATCCCAGAGTCGAAAGGAGCAGCAAATGATCACATTACTCAATTTGGATCATTTGGAAGGGGCAGCCAGGGATGGGTAATTATTTTTTTGCTTTTCTTTCCTCTGCTTTGGAAGCTGATGATGCAGTGAGTGTGTTTGGGTAGTAACACAAGCCCTGACTCAGCCTTGAATGCACAAGCCCTGAAATGAGACCCAGAGGGCTCTGCAGTGCTTGTCTGAAATTGGGCTGAGTGACACTGGAAATCACTTGGAACTGTACAAAGAAAGAAATGGAACTATGGATTTTTTCCAGAAACCCTTCCTTTGTTGACCTTACAAGAAGTTCATAGAATGATAGAATGGCTTGGGTTGGAAGGGATTTTAAAGATCACCTTGTTCCAACCCCTGTGCTGTGAACAGGGACACCTTCCACTGTCCCAGGCTGCTCCAAGCCCTGTCCTACTAGGCCTGGGACACTTCCAGGGATCCAGGGGCAGCCACAGCTTCTCTGGGCACCCTGTGCCAGGGTCTCCCCACCCTCCCAGGGGAGAATTTCTCCCTAATATCCCATCTAACCCCACTCTCTGTCAGTTTGAAGCCATCCCCCCTTGTCCTGTCTCTCCAGGCCCTTGTCCAATGTCCCTCTCCATCGGGAGGAGGAGTCACTTCCATTTGGAAAGCCACAATTAGGTCACCCCTAAGCCTTCCTTCCTCCAGGCTGAACAATCCCAGTTGTCTCTACCTTTCCTCCCAGCAGAGCTGCTCCATCCCTCTGCTCATCCTGGTGCCTCCTCTGGACTCTCTCCAACAGCTCCATGTCCTTCCTGTGCTGGGATCCCAGGGCTGGGGCAGCTCTGCAGCTCCAATGCCTTCCTTGAGCCCCTCCCTACAGAGCCACATGATGATGATGAGAACTTTTTATTTAATACTGAATAAATGTCCAACCCTCGAGGCACAATAACCTGCTTAAAATATACTTAACAGTAATCCCTGGCTGAAAAAAAAAAAAAATTTCCAACTCTTACTTGAAAAAAAAAGAAATCCATTTAGATGCTTACTTTGACTACGTGCCCAGCATCACTGGCAAAAGTGCTTCTGTTTAGAAAGGATGGCTGGGCCAAAATTCAACTTGATTTTCAGGAATAGGAAACCAAAGGAGGGGGGGAAAAATGTAATAAGAGCCATAGCAGATAAATCATTACTGGCCATTACACTGGAAGGGAATATTCACGTCCAGGACAGTATCTGGGAGCACTTTCAGCTGGAGAAGTTGTGTGGTGCTGTCTCACCCTCATCACTGATGCTGAGGAAGAGTCACAGTGATGGTGACAAAGGCACAGAGGCTCTGCCACAATCCCCAGCAACTTCCCAAAGAACTCCACGCCAGGCTAAGCACCACCGAGTTCTGAGTTCATGGTCTGCTTTTCATTTCCACTCCAATAATTAATATTAATAGAATTTCACATCCCATTATAAGGGACAAGCAGGAAAAGCAGCTATTTTCTAATTATCTGATCTATCAGAAAGGCAGTTTTGGGGGAAAAAGAAGAGAAACTGGGCTTTGCTTTCCTCTGCCACACTGAAATAAGGAATATAAGGTTTACCAAGGGCTGATTTAGCAAAAACACTGAGAAATCCCTCCCACCAGATGCTAACAACTCTTACTAGAACTAGAACTAAGCCAGTGTTCCCACAGCCACTCTTCAAGGCACAAAAAGGATCTCTCTTCCCTGGCCATTTTTATAAAAAATAAACTTAAAACTCCCAACAGACAAAGCCCATTTTTTAGTAAACAGATTTGTAACCTTTAGGACAGATTTCCTGCTGCTGCCTTTTAACCTCACAGGTATAAAGGGGCAGGTCTCATCTTAAATGACTGACTGCAACCACCTCGCTGCAGGTGCCAAGGGGCAGGAGGTTAAGCCAGGCTCAACAAAACCACCAAACAGCACCAAAACCAAACACAGAGTGTGGGTATTTTGTGGGCAACTGTTTATAGAGAAATGGCTCCTCTGTCACCTGTGGAGACAAACCTTTGCATGTCCAAGAGCAGGAATGAGGAAAGTTGTGCAGAAATTTGGTTTTTTTACCTGCAGAAACCTGAGGGTTACTTAAAAATTTGGAAACCTCAGGTTGGTTTCTTACGAAGCAATGAAAACACCGTTTTATTTTGTTTTGTTTCTCTTCTCTCCATACTCATTTGTGACTACTGATTTCTCCTTGCCCTTTGCTCCTCTGGCTCTTGGCCAGCTCCACCCTCAGAGCACTGCCCCCAAGGCTCAGGCCCTGCAAGGAGCACACAGCTCTCTGTGCAGTCCCTCGATCCCTGTAATCCAGGAACGCCCTGTGCTGTGCTCCCTGCCAGTTCAGTCGCACAGGAACCACCTGGAATTCCCTCAGAGCACTCTTCAGCTCGCTCACTCTCAGGCTGGCAGGCAAGTTCCCCACATACACTGTGGTGGCTGTGTCAGATCCCTCTGTTCTGGGATTTACAGGATCACTTTCCACATGGGGTTGTCCCACTGGAGCCGAGCCTGGAGCAGCCCGTGGTTGTGTATTTGCAGCCATCACCTTCTCGTCTGAAACTGCTGCTCTGTTGGTGTTTGCCAAGGCTGGACGTTCATCTTGGAGGGTGACATCCTTGCCAGCCTGCTTCTCCCTGGATCGAAGAGTCTTTAGGATGGGGATTTTTCCCAGCATCTCAGAGCTGACCTAAAAAGGAGGAAGATGGGTATCATTATTGTAAAAGGATTTCTCGCCTTCCAGAAAAAGATGATGAGCATCAGGGCTCATTTGTGCCATAAAAAGAGAGGAACCTTATTATCCTGCTGCCATGCAGAGTGCCAGAGCATTCCAAATGTTCCTAATTGCTGGCCCGATTGGGAAGTCTCTCCCTAAATACACACTGCAGGACAAAAATAAACACCAGTGACTCTTGAAGCGAGCAGCACAATGTGCATCCAGCAGGCAAATCCCAACCAAAGTCAGGACTATTCCAATCTGACATTTATTTATCCCAGTGCTTTCAGATCTGCCTTCTCCTTGTTCTCCCTCTGTGTTTGCTTTGACCGAGGGCCTGTGCTGCTGCTCTGGCAGAATCCAACCCGCTCCATCAGCCACTTCCATTCCGCAGAGCTCCTGGTGCTCTTCCCCCAGAACAGGATATCCCGCGGGCTGGGTCACACAATGGTGGAAGCTGCAGCGGGAGCGTGCCTTGGAGCGGGGTTCCTGTGGATGTGGGCCCAGCTGGAGGCACATTCCCTGCTCGGGGCACGTCCCCTCTGTGCCACCCGACCTCACACACCACCCACAGCCGCTCAGATCCCACACGGATCTGCTGGGCTGGAGCAGGGAACGGAAGCGCTCGGACGCTGCACTTCCCACTGTGAGCCCGTTACTCCTTCCATCCATCCATGCCCACTTCCCAAGGAGCTCTTCTGGAAGGGCTCTGCCTCTGGACAGCTGAAGCCCATCCATGTGAGGCATGAGATGCCCCAGGCTGCACTCAGAGACTGGCAGGAAACGCAGTGGTTCCCCAGCTAATGTGGTCGAGCTCTTGGCTTGCACACTGCGCTTGGAAGGAGGAGGAATTCCTGCTTGGCTGCTGGACAAGTCCAACATCCATCAACACCAGATCCAGTGCTGAAATTTAGGGAGCAAAACAGAGCCCGGAGAAGAGATGGCTGAGCTAGCAGAGAGCCAGGCTAGGAGCCCAGAATGGGAGCGAGCCACTGGAGCAGGGTGCCACCCTCAGCAGGCTGGACTGGACCAGCACCAGCACATCCCAGGCAGCACATGCCTGCAGAACTCCCAGCTCAGACCCCACTCATCCCAGAGCCTCTGGATCCCTGCTCCTACAGTTACAGTCCCAGCCAGATCCCCTGGAGCTGCACAACATCCAGCACTGTTGGGGAAGATGAAACAAGAAAGCCTTATAAACATGATTGCCTGGCAAAAGATGCTGAGAATAGGGAAACTATAAGTGAGATTGAAATGAAAGCGAGCTTTGAGATACCAAGCCTTAGTTACTAAATAACTAAAAAACAATGGGATGGCCGACAGAAGGTAATCCCCTCTCTGTTGAACAATACCCTCTGCTTGCAGACAGCTCCAAGGGTCAGAGCAGACCCTACTAGCTTGGCAGCAGGGGTCCAGAGAGGAGTTTCTAGAGTTTAAAATGTAACGCAGTATGGTAATAGAACAATTCTTATAGGCTGTATGGAAATGCTATAGGATTTGTATCTTGTACTAGGTTAGTTAGTAGAAATTAGAATGTTCAACACAGAAGAAGATTTATTGTATTGTAAATGAGAACCTCACTCTCTTCATGCTCTCTTCGTGCTCTTTTCCTTCTCTCTTTTCCCTCTCCTTTTACAACTTCCCCTACTTCCCCTTGCCCTTACTCCCTCTTACTCTTACCTTTGCTTCTCTTGCTCTCTTACTTTTCTGGCCTGCTCCGAGCTGCAGCTGGCAGCTCCAAACAGGCCCACTATACCCACACCCTTCATAAATAAACTACACACTCTAAAACCTAACTACAGAGATCTGTCGTCTATAGCCGTCCCGACCGTCCAAACCAAAAGAAAAAAATCCCACACAGCACAGCTCTCTGGGGACAGGAGCCCAGCTCTGAAGCGACTCGAGGAAAAGCCAAGACGGGGTGGGGGCAATGTCAGGGTTAGGTGACAGGAAAGTCACTCAGGAGAATTCTCTTGATGTTTGCAGGGCTCATCTTCTGAAGAGCAAACAAGCAGGATTCACTTCAGGCTGGAACTAAATACAACTGGGATTTCCATAAAGCCTGTCCTAGTTCTGCTAACACAACATCAGACAGCAAGGACTTGCTCTGGGGCTCCAGGAGCCTCCACACTCAGGAAGGTGCAGACCGTTCTCCGATTTTAGAGTTATTACTCTGTGGATTCTGGGGCTGATTTGTTTTTCTCAGCCATGAATTCCAACTGCTGTGTTTGACAGCAAACTCCCCTTCCCTGAGTGATACAACATCAAACCAAGGCCTGAAGGATCTCACTTTCTTTGTACTGGCCAACAATTAAGAACATTTGTTGTCCTCTGTCAAATTTCGATGTGAAATGCAAGCTCCACGCTAATTAAACCAAGCAGGAAAAACATTTTTCTGTTCTCATGCAACCAATCACTCCTGGGCCCAAAGTACAAGCTCAACCTCTTCCCAAGAAGAGCTCCTTTCACCCCCAAATTAAACTCAGTTGCCAAGGCACGGGCTGGGTGTTTGGTTAGAAAGGGAAATGCTACCAAGGGCAAAGCCTCGGGGCTTTGTAGATTAGGGCAATCAGAGATGGGCACTGAGAGGATAAACTCTAGAATTCCCAGGCTTTCAAGGACAATCCAAGGGCAGGATTGAGATAATCCAGGGAACAGCACAATCTCTGAGAGACTTCCACAAGGCATCTCCTCTCACTAAGTACATTTTGGCATCAGACTGGCTTGGAGCTACTGTTTCAGGCTCCCGGCAACCTCAGGGAGATGCAGTGACAACAACATTTATGTTTTAGGAGGAATTTCCGCACAGAAAGGGGGATTAGACATTGGAACGGCTGCCCAGGGAGGTGGTGGAGTCCCATCTCTGGAGGTGTCCACAGAACAACTGGATGGGGCACCCAGTGCTCTGCTCTCCGTGATCAGTCACAGGTTGGATTTGATGATTTTGGAGGTTTTTGCCAACCTCAGTGATTCTGTGATTTTTGTAAGGACTAGAAACTGTTTTCTTTAAAGTTCTGATCAAACACCACCATGAAGTGATTCTGTCATTCCCTTAAAATCCAGCCCTGTGCAGACACAACAGAAAGCAACCTTCACAGCACCAAAGCAACAAAAGGTGGCAGATTTGGGACTCGCATTTTTTTCTATTAGGAAACATTTGTAAAAAACATTGGACATGTTCCAACACTGTCAGCTGACACCCTCCTGTCACAAGAGACACACAGGATTTACCTTAAGGGCTTTTTTCTCTGGGGTCTAGGAGAACATCTCAGCTCAGTCAAAACTTCTAAACCCTTCCCTATTTTCTTCCACTTTTATGCCAAGGAAAGGCAGAAAATCAGTTTGGGGTTTCAGTTCAACAAACAAATCCATTGGGGTTTTTGGGGTGAGAACCAAAAGGGCAAAGGGGGCAGTGGGTGGCAGGGGAAAGGAAAAAGCTTGTTCTGCGCTGTTGCAAAAGAGCAAACAAAAGAACCCTGTGGTAGTACAATGTGTTGCTAATTACAATCATGCAAAAAGTTCCTTTAGTCCTGTGAGCTGTGGAGGATTGCAATGATTTATTTCCATGTGGAGAGAGGCCAAAGATATTCCTCCTCTCTTTCAAACAAGCTGCACACTTCTGGATGCTGGGCTGGCTGGTCAGCCCTCCCTAACCTCACTTATCCCTATCCCTGTCCCTGTCCCTATCCCTAACTACTGCTTTAGGCTCAGCCAGCATCTAAGGGACATTCCAGCCCAAGTCTGGCTGCTCCAGCTATGTGGACATGGGCAAACCCAGCACTGGAAGCTTCTCCCAACCCTATAAATTCAAGGCCAAACCATTTGCTGATGTTTTTAAACTTTGGACTGAGTGTTGGGATTTAGCTTTGGTAGTCAAACCAAAGCTGAAGAAGTTTCCCATTATTCCTTGACCACCAATTCCCAGACCAGTCCCACCCTTCAGCCCTCTGGGGTTGGCCAAGAGAAGTGCTCGTGGGTCTGTGCCATAAACTCTGAAGTGATCTAGGTTAAAAATAACTCCACCAAAGGCAATTAATCATTTCATAATCCTGCCTACTCCCTGCCATGGCTGGGAGAGCCTTGGGGAAAGAGGACAGCAGGCTGGATAAATTCTTCTGGCACACAATTACTGGGAAAGGAGCTGAGGAGGGAAATGTGGCCCCTTTCTGACAGAAACCTGAGGAAAAAAGTCCTGGATGCTGAGCGCCAACACAAATCTCCCAGCACTTAACCCACAGCATCCATCGCTACGACACCTGGTTTGATCCCAAAACGTGGTGGCAGATGGACTCCTGCAACATCCCCCTGAACACCAGGGCTCTCCTCACCCTCCGCTCCCCCACGGCTGTGATCCCAGCCACTTTCAATATTTTGCTGGGGAGGATGAAGGATGTGTTTGTCCTCTCTCAGAGTGAGTAATGCTGACCCCTGAGCCAGCCCAGGCCAAGGCAAACAGCACTGTGATTTCCCTGGAAGCACTGCAATCCTGGAATAAGGCAGACAGGGAAGGGCAGATTGGATTGGATTGGATTGGATTGGATTGGATTGGAGGCTGTGCTTCTCCTGCTATTTCATTCTGCCTCCCACAGCTCCTCATCTCACTGACACAGGAACACAGGATCTCGTGAGAGCCCACCTGGAATCCCGTGCACAGCTCTGGTGTCCCCAGGGTAAGAAAGACATGGAATGTTGGATCAGGTCCAGAGGAGGCCACAAAGTTGGTAGGAGAACTGGAACACCTCCCCTGTGGGGACAGGCTGAGAAAGTTGGAGCTGTTCAGCCTGGAGACATCACAGCACCCTCCAGGATCTGAATGGCTACAAGGCAGCTGCAGAGAGACCGTTCATCACTGACAGGACAAGGGGAAATGGCCTCAAAATCAAAGAGGGGAAAATTCAGTTTAGATACACAGAAGGAATCCTTCCCTGTGAGGGTGAGGAGGCCCTGGCATAGGGTGCCCAGAGAAGCTGTGGCTGCCCCTGGACCCCTGGAAGTGTCCAAGGCCAGGCTGGACGGGGCTTGGAGCACCCTGGGATAGCGGAAGGTGTCCCTGTTCACATCTGTTGGAACAAGATGATCTTTAAAATCCCTTCCAACCCAAACCATTCCTTGATTTTAAGGTGGAGACTGATGCTGCTGCCCTGGCAGGCTGCAAACACCACCAGACAATCTCCAGTGCTGCAGCTCCATCAGCCCTTCCCAGCAGGTGGGCAGAAGGTGTTCGAAAGGTCCATCTCTGGCCACGCTCCGGAGGCTCTGACCCCAGACTGTTCAGAAAGACTCCAGGACAGACCCCACTTTTCACGACGTGTCCTCGTTTCCAGGAGCACTGAGCAAACAGGGATTTAAGGCACAGACAAGGCCGGGCCAGCAAGGCCAGCACAGTTGAACATTTTATCATTCATTTGCACAAAATGTCCAAATATGTGCACGCAATCCAAGGACATATTTCTGGGAGCTGGCAGCCCGTGGAGTCTGCTGGTGTCCCTCAGGAGCAGCTTATGCAACCCACACTTGGAGTCCATCCGTGCCAGCTGCATTCCGGGGGCTCTGCAGCAAGGGTCAGCTTTGCAGAGGTGTTGAGATGTGTAACCACGTGTGGAAGCATTCCCTCCTCCCATTATCCCAAAAAACACACCAAAACAAAGCCTCGGCTACACTGCCTGCCATTTCCTTCTGCTAAAGGACTTGCCAGCTTGGATGTGTACATTTTTTGAGCTTTCCTTTCCAAATATTCTATCACAGACCCAAATCCAAGCTGTTTGTTGTCAGAGGGTTGCCACCTCTGCCATGATTTCAGCATTAGACCCAGGGATTTTGCCCCAGTCCGCTTCATTACAGCAAAAATCTTTTCCTACTGCTATAAAATTCTCAGTAAAAGAATGATTTCAAAACCAGAAGGAAATGCTTGCTAAAATATAGTGATTTTTCCACCAACTACTCTCATTTCCCTCTTCATGAACCCAAATATTTTAATTTGTCTGTACAGTTTCAATTTAAAATAAGCACAGCAGAAATAATTTGATAATTGGGACAAATATAATAGCCAGTGTCCCAGATAAAGATCACGGTTACCCATAGAAAATGTTAAATGAGAAAGCAAGTAGCTTCATGAATTTAGAGTTCCCAGAAACAATGGGTTAGATTTTCAAGACAGATGAAGCCAAATAATTCTCCACTGGCATCCAAATAAAGTTTTCCAGAGTGCTTGGCACTCAGCAGCTCTTGCTGTCCTCCAGTAACTCATCCTGATGTCCCAGAACTCTGACCTCAGAGGCACAAAACTTCCCACAAACACCCCCTGTGTTTGTGGATTTAGAAGTGTTTCTAGAGCGCTTCGTGCTGATGTTGATGATGATTCTTTGGTACTGATGATATTGTGGCTCTTCCACTTCCTCAGAAGTGTTTAAACACACAAGAACAGAACACACAGGAGCACTCCAGGGAAAGGCAGCACCTCCTGCAGCATGGAAATGGAGCCTGGAGCCGTGGATTTGCTCGCTGGGTGAGCACCTCCTTCCCTCTGGGGCTGCAAACCCAGTGTGTGCATTACTGCCCGTTTATCCTGACACCAATCCTTAGCTGTAATCCCATGTTTGCAAACACCTGGAATTCCAGCTCCTAAACATTGTCCTGGCCTGATCCAGCCCTGTTCCCCAAGGATCAACTTTTTTACGGGGTATTTTCCACCTCACACATCTTCACAATGAAGTTAAGCTACTTGCTGTTGACAAAACCCCAAATTGAGAAGTGGATGATTTATTTACTCCCTGCCTCTTGGTTCATTTAGTTTTGCTCTGAGGCACAGGAATGCACCAGCAAAGCCAGGATTTGAAGGAGAAAAGGATGGAGAGAAAATGATGGAGAAGTAGCCAGGAAAATCCAAAGGACAAACACTTAAATAGCCCCTATCAAATCCTGCCTTTTTCACACCCTGGTGATTAACCAGACCTCCCACCTCCAAACCCCTCTGTGCAAGAGCTGAACACCCAGGTACCACCACAGGCACAAACAAAACAAACTTCACTCATTTCCCTGTGGAATAATGGCAAGTTCTTCTTCATACAGACTCCACACTTCCTTCTGGTCCCAAAAAGACAGAAAAGTGATGATTATCCCTGCTCTGCCTGGTCTCCTCCAACACTCCTTTTCAATCCACACATGCTCCAAAGAACAGCCAAACCCAGCCTGAGGTGTTAAATCAACACTCAGACATTCAAATAAAGGGTCAATCTGTGCTCCGTTCTCAGTGAAAGCTGCAGAAAATTCAATTTCTCTGTTAAAGGCACAGAAATAGAAACAAAAAAGTGTCAGCAAGGCCACTTACTGAGAAGTCTGACACCAAGACAGACAAACTGATCAAAAGTATGTTGGCAAGACGGATGGAGCACAAGGGGTAGGCCTTCAACACAATTACATTCAATAATATGCTAAAAAAAAAAATTACAATTCAAAAATAATTCAATGGAAAAAATGCACTAGGACAGACAGAGCTGTTATTTATTTATTTATAACCTCAAATCCTCAACCACAGGCAGGGTAAAATGCTCTCCCACCATCGGAATAAAAATAGTCCTGGCTAGAATTTGTTTGTTGTAGATACATTACCTAAAGAAATTTAACTCCTTTTGCTGGCTGGCAACTTTTAACAAACAACTTTGACTTCCCTAGGAGTATTCCTTTAGAATTCCTCCGTTTCTGCAAGATGTGGGTACACAATTCCTCATTTCAGCATTCCTTCTGTACTCACTCATGCAGGATTGTGTCTGCTCCCTAACTAGATGACTTCAGGAATGAAAATCCAATGACAAAGAAAAAGTTTTCCCAGCAGGAACCTCCAGTAAAACAAGTCACTCAAGGCTTTTCTGAAGCTGTTTGGGAAGCTGAGGAAGTTTCTGACACCGGGCAGGGGGAAAAGGCCAAATCCATAATAGAAGAACTATCAATAAATAAAAATTCATGTTTAAAGTCCCTGTTCTTCCACCTGAAAAGGAGCTCCAGCCACAAATTTACCCTTGGAAAGTGAATTCACCACAGAATCAGGAATGTACCACCAGCAGGTTGTGTTTTCCTTTCACAACCAGAGCAGCACAGACTCTACCCACCAGTTCCAAGCCCCTGGGACCCCTTCCATTATCCCAGACTGCTCCGAGCCCATCCAGCCCGGCCTTGGACACTTCCAGGGATGGGGCATCACCACCTGATAATCCACTGGATACAGCAACCTCATGATGAATTTCTCCTCCTCACCATTACCCCTTAAACCCCACTGCACACAGATGCTGCTTTGTTTCACCTGACAAACACATCTGCTCTTTTCCCAAGTATTTCTAATTAAAAAAATGTGTTTATATTTAAAAATGGGGGGTTTATCAGCAGATTATTGGTACCAGTAAGCCACCAGCAGCAGAGGTTTAAGATTTAACTTGAATCAAGATTTAACTTGCCTTGTGCCACATTATTCCCCGAGGTTTTGGTCGTTTGCAATTAGTCTGGATAGTCCTTGTTGGAGTGAGGATGTAATCCACAGTTAAATCGTGATCATCCAGGAGCTCTTCTGCTATGTCAAGCACCTACAAGGAAGAGATTTGGTTAGGTAGCTAAAAACAAATTCCCTAAAACTGTGCCTCATGAAAATCCATCAAAGACAACGGGGATAAAGATGCCAAACCCACATCATTCCATGTTTCCTCTCCAGGCAGAGCAGGAAGTGTCAGAGTTCCCTCCCCAGTGGAGAGGGATGTTTCAGTATCTGAACTCACCTGGCAGTCGTGCACGATGGTAACTACAGGTGTGTCCTCCTGCACTGCACCCATGGACACCATCATTGCATATTCCATGTCTGCATAACCTTCCCCTTTGCCAATTCTCCAGCCTAAAGCACAGCAAAGTGGAAAAAAAACAAGCAGCAGAGTGGAAAGCTGTTAAAATCATGTAATTAACTGAGCGGCCTGCAAGTGGTAACTCTGGAAAAAATCAGATCAGCATCTCTCACAGAGTGCAACTTCCCTTGAAATCAGCACTGAAATGAAATCAAACATCAGTTTCAGGGACTCCTAAAAGATCCCAGAAGCTTCCCATTCAGAACAAACAAATTGAATGCAGTTAACACAGCAGTTTATTTAGCTATTGTATTGAGAACCTTCTATTCATGTCCAACACAGGTTAATGTGGGTAAAGAGGAGTCTGGGTCACACACAAAAAATTTGTTATTTTAGGCAAGGGATAAAGTCAGTGGAAAATTTTTCACCACCAGCAGGTTTCCAAAATACTAGAAAATGCAAAATCTGATCCCCAAATAGGTACTGAATCAGCAGCTCTAACACATGTCCTGTCACACAGCCTGTGTGAGCAGAGCAGATCTCTGCCCAGGGAGCCTGCTTGGATTCCTCTAAAACACAAATAATTGCTTGCCTAAATAGCTCTCCTGAAGGCCAAAACACGCTGTGACCCACACTGCTGTGTGCCCACTGCATCCCGGAGGCACTGCTGCTTCCTGCTTGGATTGGTGGCAGGGATTTGTCACACCCAGAGGCAGAACCCGAGACACAATCCAGCTCCAGGGATAAATCTGTCTCTGCCACGTGGTGTGCCCTTACTGACACTGGACTGGGACTTGGGACCCTTCTCCTGGGAGTTTTTCCTTACCTTTTTCAGAGACAGCCACTGATCCCACAACAACCAAGTCCACTTGTGCTTTCCCATCCAGCCCCACAGGCACGCTGTAATCTTTTACACCCTGCAGGAAAAACCAGCACTGTGGGTTTGCAGAGGGCACAGGCTTCCAAGCAGTGAGGCAGAAATCCAGGATATTTTGATAAATCCAAGTTACTCCTCACGTTACAAAGTGCCTCTTCCATGTATAGCCAAGCTGTACATGTCTGGGAAGTTATTCCCCAGGGAATCCTAGAATAGATTCCCTATTAAGGTACCAAAAATTTTGGCATGCTGCAAAGAGAGCTAAGGGAGGTGGGCGCTTTTAGAAGCAAGGTTATTTATTTAGGATCAAAACCTGATGTTTTGAAACACTTTTTTGGAAATCTATTCCTAAAAATGAGGGTAAGTGACACTTCCTATCTACCCTTCCTTACCATAATAAAAACTTGAGGAATACCAGAGCACTACAAATGATTGAATTAATTCTCACAAAGTTAATTTAGACACAGAAGCTACAGCACAAAGAAATGTGAAGTCACACGAAGCAATACAATGATTTTTTCTTCCCCTCTCTCCTTGCTCAGCCCCACCCACCCCTGTTCCATCTGTTCTCACCCCTAAGAAAAATTCTGTCCAGATTGCAGAAATTTAAAATCATGTTTACTTGGGCTTTTAAATATCAGAGGTTTAGAACTTTTTAAAAGGTATCTCGTGATCTTAATATATGTGTACAGCACAATGTAAATGCTCCTCACACCAAGTGAACTTTGTGCTAAGTATAAATTACCCATATTACAATCACAATAAAGAGCCAAACGTTCTCTGTGCAGAGCACAAACCCCCAAAATTCAGTAATTTGTGGCTGACTATCAGCAATAATGCCCATTGGGCACTTCACAGCAGTGTGGGAAGGCTTGTTTGCACAGTGCTCTGTAAACACAAACTGCCAACAGCGTTTTTGCATTAGTGGGCTGGGGGAAAAACCAGACACATGGTGGTAAGAGCCCAGATCAGACAGCAGGCCAAGAGAAAGGTCTCTTTCAAAAGTGCTCTTCAGCCCTGAACAGCTTAATTAGTTAATGACTCCAATAGAACTTCCAACAAAGAAAGTCACTACTAATTACCAGCCATTTACAACCTCAGTTGTTTATGTGGTTACTGCAGAACTTCATTGCCTTTAGCAGGAGATAAAGGAGGAAAGAAGTCGATATAGTGACCTATTCACTGTGTACAAGTTGGGTTTTCACAGCAAATAAAGACGGATGTAAAACGTGCCGGGGTTCTCCGGCACAAGCCTCCAGCTGTAGAGTGTGGGATTGTAACACGAGAGGGCAGCAAGAGACCACGCTGAGAACCCAAACCGCAGCACGTGTCTGGGCCCCGCTGCGTGCAAATGCCTCAGTTCGCCTTTCTCTGGATGCTGTGTTCTAAAAACACCTCCTCTTTCCTGTCTGCTAACACCTAATATTCTACCGAGATGATGCAAAAAGCTGTGAGCGCTAAAATATTCCTCAGAGGGTTTGGCAGCTCAAAACTGCAGAATGACGGAGCATGAATAAAGATCTAACTCACCTCAAAGTGCTCAAGAATTTCCAAAACCCACTGAGAAATATCAACACTGTTCTGATATCTGTGAGCACTAAAATATTCCTCAGAGGTTTCGGCAGCCCAAAACTGCACAGTGAAGGAGCAGGAATAAAGATCTAACTCACCTCAAGGTGCTCATGGATTTCCAAAAACCACTGAGAAATATCAACACTGCTCTGATATCTGTGAGCACTAAAATATACCTCAGAGGGTTCGGCAGCTCACAACTGCACAGTGAAGAAGCAGGAATAAAGATCTAACTCACCTCAAGGTGCTCATGGATTTCCAAAAACCACTGAGAAATACCAACACTGTTCTGCTAAGAATAAATTTTCTCCTGATTTAAATATTATTAATGGCAGTCGTGTGCACAAGCCCGGGAATAACATCCTAACAGAAAGCTATTTCAGGTTTTCCAACTTCCAGCTAGTCCATGCTAACAGCACAGTGTCCCCCGAGTGAAGTGAGCCCTCCCCAACCCCTCACTCCCACCTGAGACGTGGCACATCTTCTCAGGATCTCCTTGCTTGCACCTGGAGGAGGAACAATCCTATTGAACAGCCCAGTCCTCAGCCGTGGTGTGGGAACCAGCAGAGTCTTCCTTGCCTGGGGAACCGCATGGAAAGGTTCATTTCACTCTGAAGAAATATTTTTACTGTCACGCCAAACATTTAATTTGTTAGATTGTAGCCAGTGTTATCCAGTGTGTATTTCTTGTAAGATTAACCTCCTCCAATACAGGAAAATTCCTGGAAAAGGTTTATTGAAGAAATAAAAGGTAAGACATACATTTGAAGATATTTAGGGACAGGCCTTTAAAGGCATCCCCCCCTTTAAAGCTATGTCTCTAAATAGCTTTATAAGAGATAATAGCTTCAAACTGACAAAGGGCAGGGTAAGATTGGATATCAGGGGAGAATAGATTGGATATTGGGGAGAAGTTCCTCCCTGTGAGGGTGGGGAGGCCCTGGCACAGGGTGCCCAGAGAAGCTGTGGCTGCCCCTGGATCCCTGGAAGTGTCCAAGGCCAGGCTGGATGAGACTCGGAGCACCCTGGGTCAGTGGAAGGTGTCCCTGCCCTTGAATTATCTTTTAAATCCCTTCCAACCCAAACCATTCCATGACAGCAATTGCTTCAAGGTCCACAAAGCAGCTGCACATCAGAACTCTCGGGGATGCAGTGCCAGGCGTTGCTGAGGTGCTGCCAGGCACTGCTGCCCCTCCCAGCTCCTCCTCAGGCTGCCGAGCTGCCGTTACCTGCAGAGCCGCCAGCCGGGCACCTTCCAGAGGTTTGTCAGGATCCACCTTCACCTCCCGCGCTCTGCTGAACACAGCCAGCTCCCTGAGAGAGCAGCAGGCCTGGAAGGAGCCCTGGGAGAGGGAAGGAGCCAAGAGGAGAACGTTTTCACTTACTTCCAGCGTGAGGAAGCGAGCGTTCCTCTGGGGAGCATCAGGGTTTATTTTTACTGTACGGGCAGCTTGGAACGGCTGCAAGCCCAGAAGCCTCGTGGCAGCATGGGAGGCACCCTGTTTGTGTAAAATATCAGTGGATCACCGAGGAGTTCACTGCAGACAGGCAATTGAGAACCTTTCACCCTCCAGACAGGCTGCTTTCCGCAGATTTTAATCGAGGGGCTGTTAATTTTCTGTTAATCCTCGGAAACATCCAAGGCCAGGTTGGACAGGGCTTGAAGCAACGTGGGACAGCGAAAGGTGTCCCTGCCCAGGGCAGGAGGTGGAATGAGATGAGCTTTAAGGCTCCTTACAACCAGACCGTTTTGGGATTCTGTAATTCACACGGTGGTTTTGTTTTCTTCCCTTCAAGGGCTGCGGGGAGCTGGGGGGAGCTGGGGGCCCCTCCCGGCCGGGGCTGCGGGCTCCAGAGCGGGCAGGGCCGACGGAAGGAGCAGCAGAGGGAGGCGGCCCGGCCCCGGCAGCCGCCGTACCTTGAAGTTGGGGATGCGGCCGCGCACGGGCCGCGGGAACTCGGCCAGGCCGGAGGCCTCCAGGTGCTCCCACACCTTCTCTCGGATGTCCCACTTGGAGGCGGCCCCCGAGGGCGGCAGCGGCCGGCCCGGGCCCGCCATCGCCGCCCTCACCCGCGCGCCGTGACGTCACCGCCATCGCCGCCCTCACCCGCGCGCCGTGACGTCACCACCATCCCCTCCCGCACTCCCGCTCCCTCCGCCGCGCCCTGACGTCACCGCCGGCCCGCCCCTTCGCTCTCCCCGGGTGTGACGTCACCGCCGCACCTCCCTCAAGCCCGCCCCCTCCGCGCCGTGACGTCACTGGCACCGGGCCGCGCCCCCTTCACGGCGGCTCTGGGGGCGGAGCTTCCGCGTTGGCCCCGTCCCCCTCATCGCGCGCGGCGGCTACGGCGGCACCGAGCGGCCAAAACGCCTCGAAGGCAAAATTGGGGGGCAGCGTGAGGCAAGGTCCTTCGGGGCCCGAGTTATTTCTGGAATTAAACATAAAAAAGGCTCTGCTGGAGCATTAATGTGAGACTGCCGCTCGCTTTATACAAATACCGCAGGCTTTCCATCACGTCTTCTGGCTGGGGGTAAAATCCCACTCTGCTTTTTGTAAAATAATCCCTCACATTAATTATTTTTCCATTTAAAATTGGCCGGTGGTGAATAAAACAATATCCAGCCTCTGCGTGGGTTTCCCACTCTGCCGGCTTCCCGAAAGTTGACTTCTCGCTCAACTTAAATAGGATAATAAATGATTTGTTTGCATGATTTATTATTTATGGAATTAGCGCGTTCGACAGCTACCCCAAGAAGAGGGAGGACGCTGAGAATCCCGACATTCCTGGGCCGGGTGGGATGGAGGGGTCGTGGGAACAATGAAACAATGAAGGTTTATTTTGAAGTAAATAAAATAAAGGGAAGGGGGGAAACGTCTTGGGGCTTTGTGCTTGGCTGGGATGCCGCGGATCCTCATCCCCGTCAGAGCCGGCTGTGGCTGCGCCAACCCAAAACGGCGGAACAAATTCGGGTGCTCCTCTCTGAACAGTTGCAGATGGAGCTGGGCAGATGCAAACTCCTTTTCTCGCTGCTGAACTGAGGTTTTTTCCCCCTCCACAAAGGCCAAGACTCTGCTGAGTTCGGGAGCCTTTCCCCCTCCAGCTCTGAGTGATCTCCAGGTCTGGATTAATATCAGCTCATCGGGATAAATGCTGTGGTGAGGCTTCACCTTTTCACTTGCAAGCATCCAAAAAAACCCCGAAACCAACGGGTCGGAGCCCTGGTCCCGCGATGGGGTTTGGGAAGAGCCTTTCCCTGAGCTCGGGAGCTGCTGGAGCCAGTGGGAATCCTTCCAGGCACAGCGGACCACCCATGTGGAAACGGAGTCACCGGGAGCTCTCCATGAGCAGGAAGCGCGGAAAACTCCCGGTGACTCCGTTATCCCGGCGGAGAGCCGGGGACCGGGCCGGGGCTGGGCTGGGAGCGGAGCCCTGCCCGTCCCTGTCACCCCAGGTCCCCAGCCCGGCTGGGACAGCCACGGAGGCACAGCAGTGCTGCTAATTAATCCATTAACAACCCAGCGGGGCCCAGAGCCTTCCAGAGCAGCCGCATCTCCCTCCAGTGATGCCTTGGAGAGGCTGCCCCAGAGTGAAAGGATAAAGGGCAGGGATTTATGGAAAGGCCTTCACAGGGCGCACCTTTGTTGGGGAAGGTGATACTGGAAAGCCTTATAAATATGATTGCCTGGCAAAAAATGCTCAGAATATGGAAACTATAAATGAGATTGAAATGAAAGGAAGCTTTGAGATACCAAGCCTTAGTTACTGACCAACTGGAAAACAATGGGATGGCCGGCAGAAGGTAATCCCCTCTCTGTTGAACAATACCCTCTGCCTGCAGACAGCTCCCAGGGTCAGAGCAGACCCTACTGGCTTGGCAGCAGGGGTCCAGAGAGGAGTTTCTAGAGTTTAAAATGTAACGCAGTATGGTAATGGAACAATTCTTATAGTCTGTATGGAAATGCTATAGGATTTGTATCTTGTACTAGATTGGTTAATGGAAATTAGAATATTCAACACAGAAGAAGATTTATTGTATTGCAAATGAGAACCTCGCTCTCTTTTCCCTCTTTTCCCTCTCCTTTTACTACTTCCACTACTTCTTCTCGCCCTCACTCTCTCTTGCTCTTACCTTTGCTTCTCTTGCTCTCTTTTCTGGCCTGCCTCGAGCTGCAGCTGGCAGCTCCAAGCAGGGCCACTATACCCACACCCTTCGTAATAAACTACATTCTCTGAGACCCAACCTCAGAGATCTCTCATCTGTAGCCATCCCGACCGTCCTAAAACCAACCCGAAGCTCCTACACACCTTGGGTCTCTCAGAGACTGCACCCAGGATGGACACAGCCACATGTTTTTCAGACGGATATAAGTTCTGTCTATTTGCATATCCCAGGTTAATTGTCCAATTCCAGCTTCAGGCAGTGCAGTCCCATTCTCTCAGTTTACTCCCCCCAACTCACTTTTGTTTCCATTTCTCGGGGCCTGAGGCAGTGAGGTGTCCTAGATTCTCAGGCCTGGAGAGGAATTGTTGTGTCTGACCAAAATGGGGAAAGCAGTAGCTCACACTCTGTATGGAGCTCAGAGTTACACACTAAAGAACTGCAGGATTACAAACATATGAAAATATAAAAGCTAAAATCCTAAGGCATCACAACCACGCTCGGCAAAGCTGCTCCTTCCATTGCTTCCAGAAAAGAAGGCCCGAGCTGTTTCCTACAATCAGGGTAGTTTGCCTTAAAAAAATGAGGAGTTTGCTGATAGGTGGCATCTTTCCTGCTGGTTTAACTCTCTAGATTGTCTCCACAGGGCTGAAATTTGCTCCAAATTCCTTTTGCAGGGTCTTTTCTGTCACTGCAGCCTGGAGCAGCTCGTACGGATGCCACGGGAAAGCTCCTTTTCCATGGGAAGCAGACAGGGCTACAACATTTTATAAATTAAATCAGGCTTTGGATGTGCCTGAATCGCTTCTAAAATCCATTTTTAGCAAGCTGAATAAAGCATTTCAGTGAAAGAGGTTAAAAAAGGTTCCGGGATTTTGAAACAAACAAAACGCAGCTCTCGCTTGAAACACCCACAATTTGTGAAAACACCTTCAAAAAAGGGAGGGACGGATGAATCAGATGAATCGAAAGCCTGGGAAAAATGCAGAAGGAAACTCCTTGTGCTGCAGGAATCATTCCTCAGAACTGCAGGCTGAACACACCAGGGCAGCCACGAAAATCAGCCCAAATACACCCAAAACCAGGCATTAAACCAGCAATAATGCTCTGCTTGATAATACTGAAAATTAAAAATAGGCTACAGATTTTCAAGGCAAGAGTTTTTAATGAGGTTTTCATTAGTCAGGTGCTAGAAACTGGTTTATGGAGCACTGTGAAGTGGATTTCCATGTGTGAATAAAGAGTGTATGAGTGAATTGTGCTTATGAAATAACCTGGTGAAGGAGGCACATGAGGGCAGGTGGGGCTGGTCCGGGCTGTTCTGTTCGAGCCCAGCAATGTTGGGAAAATTGGGATGGACCAGCCCACTGCAGGCAGAGGTTCCTGCCCTCTCCAGTACAGAGAGGGAGAAATTCAAAAACTGGGACAAATTCATGTGCATCAATGGCTCTTGGCTGGACTGATGCCAGACAGAACTTTTCCTTCTTCTCTTCTCTTCTCTTCTCTTCTCTTCTCTTCTCTTCTCTTCTCTTCTCTTCTCTTCTCTTCTCTTCTCTTCTCTTCTCTTCTCTTCTCTTCTCTTCTCTTTTTCCTTTCTTCTTCATTCCCTTATTTCTTCTTTTTCCTGCTCTTCTCTCTTTCTTGCTCTCTCTCCTTTCCATCTTTCTTCCTCTTTTTTTCCAATTCTTTCTTGCTTTCCTTCTCTGTTCCTTCTTGCTTTTTCTCTCCTTCTTTCATTGTTTCATTTCTGTCTTCCTTTTCTTTCATTCTCTTTCTCTTTCTTCCTTCCTTCCTTCTTTCTTCATCTTTTTCTTTTTTTCTCCTTTCCTTTCCTTTCCTTTCCTTTCCTTTCCTTTCCTTTCCTTTCCTTTCCTTTCCTTTCCTTTCCTTTCCTTTCCTTTCCTTTCCTTTCCTTTCCTTTCCTTTCCTTTCCTTTCCTTTCCTTTCTTTTCCTTTCTTTTCTTTTCTTTTCTTTTCCTTTCCTTCCCTTTTNCTTTCCTTTCCTTTCCTTTCCTTGTCTTCTTTTTCCTGCTCTTTTCACCTCTCTTTTTCCTTTCCATCTCTCTTATTTTTTCTGTTTCTTTCCTGCTTTCCTTCTCTCTTCTTTCTTGTGTTTTCTCTCCTTCCTTCCTTCCTTCCTTCTTTCCTCCTTTCCTTCTTTCCTTCCTTCTTTCCTTCCTTCCTTCCTCCTTTCCTTCTCTCCTTCTTTTCTTCCTTCTTTCCTTCTTTCCTTCTTTCTTTCTTCCTTTCTTTTCTCTCCTTTTTTCTTTCTTTTCTCCTTCCTTCCTTCCTTCCTTCTTTCCTCCTTTCCTTCTTTCCTTCCTTCTTTCCTTCCTTCCTTCCTCCTTTCCTTCTCTCCTTCTTTTCTTCCTTCTTTCCTTCTTTCCTTCTTTCCTTCTTTCCTTCCTTCCTTCCTTCCTTTCCTTTCCTACTCTTCCTCTCCCTCTGCCCCCTTATTTCCTCCACTCATCCTCTCTCTCCGTTGTTCCCACCTCCATCCTCTCTCCCACACTTCTCCCTCTTTCCCTTTTCCTGCTCAGCCTCTCTTTTCCCCCATCTCCATCCCTCTGTCCCTGTCCCCGCGCTGTCCCCGCGCCCGGCCGGTGCCGGGCAGCGCTGCAGTCCCCGCGCTGTCCCCTGGGGGGCGACACACGCCGCGCGGAGCCCCCGCGGGCAGGTGAGCGGGGAACGGCCCCGGGAACGGCCCCGAAACGGCCCCGGGAACGGCCCCGGAACGGCCCCGGGAACGGCCCCGCACCGGCCACGGAGCGGCCACGGAGCGGCCCCGCAACGGCCACGGGGCGGCCACGGAGCGGCCCCGGGAACGGCCACGGAGCGGTCCCGGAGCGGCCCCGGGAACGGCCACGGAGCGGTCCCGGAGCGGTCCCGGAGCGGCCCCGGGAGCAGCCGAGGAACGGCCCCGGGAACGGCCCCGGGAGCACCCCGGGAGCTGCGAAAGCTCCGCTGCCGCTCCCGGTAAAGGCTGCGAGAGGAAAACCGGCGGCTCCTCAAAGGGAGCCCCGCGGAGGGAACCCCGCGTTTCCGAGCGCCTCTCGCTCTCCGCCTCGAAGGGGCTCCTCTCCCTGCGCTCCCCTCCCCGTATTTTTCATAATGCCGATTTTTTTTTTTTCTTTCAAGCCGTTCGAATTTTAGGGCTTTTCCCAGCCCGTTGGTTCAGTCTCTGCTCGGTGCCCAGCTGCAGCAAGCAAAGAACTTTCGCTGCTTCTGGGGGTTCTGTAGAAATTCTGCTCGGTAAAGTTTTCAGCCGAGGAGAGGTAAGATTCCATGAAGGATATTTCTCCAGGCTTCTAAGAAGGGACAGCACTGGGACACCAAAGCACGGGTGGCTTTGCTCAGGCTCTGCATTTAAAAATTCCTGCATTTTAAAATCTTATACCGTTAAAGAAATCCCATGTGCTTGTGGACGCTAAGGCACAGCTCAAGTTGTTAGGAGAAATATGATTTATTTGAAAACGGAACATTAAAATGTGAAGTCGTTCTCAAATTATTCCAGAGGGAAAAAAAAAGTTTTCTCTTATGATCATACATTTACATGAAAAGTATCAGCTTATCTCGCTGAATTCACTATTTGTTTTCACAAACAAAATATCCCCGGCTGTCTTCTCGGTGAATGAAACCCTCTCCGAACATTCGAAATTATTTCCATCAAAAAAACCCCCCAATTTTGAAGTGCCCGGAGAAACTTCCCAACCAATTTTTCTATCACAGATCATTTTTAACCATCCCTCCTTGTAGAGGAGCTGCCTGATAATTTAATTTTTTTCCCTCCCCTCAGTTATCGCATAAAATCCTTTCCTTTCATATTAAGAAAATCTCCGGTAATTAGCAGCCCCGCCGGGTTCCCACGGCCGGAGCCGGCTGCGGTCTCGTCCCCACCGCTCCGGCTGCGAGCGGGAAAGGGACCCTCGGTCACAGCAGCCAGCCAAAATCCCAGCCCGACTTTGGGGGAAAAAAATATCTTTGTTTAAAGCCTTACGAAACCACACAAATTGCAAGGAGGGCAAGGCAGAATTACAGTGTAAGAAACCAAAAAATCACCGCTCAGGAATCAGAGCGGCAGCAGCCAGGCTCGGGGGAGGCGGCGGGAAGGAGCCCGGCCGAAGTGACAGCTAATTCATTTCAACCTTATCTTGGTCTTTCCGGGCTCCAATCGATTTTGCAGCGCTATTTTTGATTACAGATATATTACGATTTTTTTTTTCCCCCGCGGAGCGGGGAATTCGCTGGTTTCCCACCTCGCTTCCCTCGCCCGGCAGATCCGCGCTCCTCTCGGGTGGAACAGAACAGTTCGCAGCAGTTTCCCCCACCGCTCGAGTTTACACTTGGTCACCATGCGTCCCTAATTGTCCCACTCTGATTGCCTCTAATGAACTCATTAGGGAGAAGGCAGAGGGGCGGATTTCACAGGCACAAGAAAATCCGCCTCAACGCCCGGAACGAAAAAAATAGACCCTTAAATGCGCTCTTTGCTTTTTGTTGGTTTTGCTGGTTTTTTCCATAATAATCAAATATCCCCAAAGTCCCCCAAAAGCGGCAGAGGAACCTCTGAACCCGCGGCCACGGCGCCACCGCGGCCGAGGCGCGGCGCGATGTCACCGCCACCGGGCGAGCACCGGGGGACGGAGCGGGAGGCCTGTCGCGAGGAATTTCACTTGAATACATTTCAAAAGCGGAGCGCAGGACCTGCCCAGCACAGGGACACCGTGATACCGGCGCGACGAGCGCGGCATCGCCGCTCCCGCAACCCCGGCATCAACCTGCCTGCAAAAAGTGCTTAAAAACTTCGCCGTCGGCCGCGGCGCGGGCAGCGGGCGGACCCCCCCGGCCGGGGCGGCTCGGCTCGGGGTTCTTTTTGGGGCCAAATCGTGAAACCCTGCGCGGAGGGGGGCTGCGGTGCGCGGCGCGGGGCTCGGCGCGGCCCGGGAGCGGCGCGGGCC
>VWPU01007527.1:0-72416 GCA_013398955.1 Callaeas wilsoni
CCACTTTTATACAGTCCAAGTTCGAGGTATCCAGAAGCGTATGTGCCATTGCCCCAACTTGGGATGGCATGTGTGTGAGCAGATGCTTCCTTTCCCACGGTTTGCCACGATGGGAACTTTTGTCCGAATAGGTTACTCAGATCTGCCTCACCAGGCCTTGCATCTTCCTGTTGCTGCATCCATGCTTTTCCCACAGTCTGCACAGTGGAATCTTGTCTGATGTGCTAATTCCAAAACTTTCACCTCTGTGTAGGCCTGAATTTAATGCCCTCCTGTTTGCCCTCTGTGCCTGTTTTGGTGGCTTATCTTGTGAGAACTTCCTCCTTTGACAGTGCTTTGAAACAAATTGACTGTGCTCTTTAAGTCCTGACAGACTTCCAGCATAAGCAAAGAGTCTAACATCTCAGTTCCACCTTATCTCTTCATCTGCTGCTCCCTATATGCAGAGTGCAGCTTTTGTTTCAGTGAACATTGTTTCCCTTTGTTTTTTATCCAGGTTTTTTTTGTAGAATTGGGGTTTTTTTGTTGGTTGGTTGATTTTTTAAAATGAAAATACTGTCAGGAATTTATATTGAAAATTACTGTCAAAAGAACATACCTGGTGATTGCAACAGCAGATAATGAGGTGTGAGACTGTTATTAATCTCTGGAAAACGTTCATTCTGCAATCCCACAGAAAGCATCTCCCTAGCAGACATGCGCTTTTTCTAACAGTAGATAATTCACTGTGCCACTGGAATGAAACTCTTGGCCACGTTTTCTAGCCCATGGTTTAATTATTGTCTTAGATCTTTTGGGCCCAGGAAAGAAAAAAAACATTAAGCAGGACTTTGAACTTGACTCATTCGTCTAGAAAACAGGAAAGGCAGAGGAGAGGACAAGTGAGTGTGCAGGAACTGAGTGTCAAGGGAATTGATTTGTGACTCCACAGCCATAGATTCTAAGGCTAGATGTGACTGCAGGTGTTGTAGTGTAACTTCTTTCATAATAGATGCCACATATTGTTCATGTTGATCTCTAGTGAGTTCAGAAACTGTTGCTTAACTAAAACGTATTTCCTAAAGTCTCTTGCAAGGAGGTTGAGGAACTACCTGTTTTTCAGTGAATTGTATTCTATTTGCTTCACTAAGATCCATTTTTGTTCTGTGGGTGTCTCTGCATTTCCTCTAATAACTGTTGAATTTACTGGCTGCTGGAAGCTGAATTTATCTGGAAGGGGAAACTCTCAAAGATATTAACATTTAAATTGGCCTCTGGGTAGAGGAAGTGTTAATGCTTCTGCTGAAGGAAAGGCTGATGAGAAAACTCATCTTTTTAGCTGGCCAAGATGTGGCCTCACCAGGGCTGAGTAGAGAGGCAAGATCATTTCTCTTGATGGGCTGGCAAAGCTCTTCCTAATACACTCCAGGATATCACTGGCCTTCTTGGCCACAAGGGCACACTCCTGGCTCGTGGATCTCACTGTTTTTTCCTGTGCAAGCCCTGACTGTGAAAGGTAGGCAGAAACACAAGTTAGGCGAACTGAGTGTCCCTCTGAAGGTCTCTCAAGGGACTTGCTTCCTTCTGTTACCAGTATATGGAACACAGGAGCTTACAGCATCTGAATTTCCCTTCCCTTCTGCTTCACAGTTTTATCTTTTCAATGAGGTAAAGTCTAAACTGGACACATAAATTAGATGCATTAAATTTCATACTGAGGAATCCACTCAGGAGAGTTTCAACAAGACTTGCATTTTTTAGATATCAAATATATCAGCAATGAGAGAACAGAAAATATGTTTTCTTTCCCAGTAAATTTTGTTTAAGTGTTCTTAATCATTTTATTTTTAAATCAGGATAATGAGGGACTTTTGTGTTCATATTTGAGAAATGTTACACAAAAGCATTTCTTTTGCTTCTGTATCTTTCCTGACTTAATTACAATACCAGATAATTAGTCAATATCTGTTCAGTGTTTTGAAAAATGTGGCTGAATATACTGGAAAAAACCATTCATCTACTATTCTATGTGAATGAAGATTACAGTAGTGTAAATTTATGGTAAATTTTCCACTTACTGATAAATTTTAATATCTAGAAGGCTAGTGCTAGAAAATAGCTTTTCCTGGATATCGTAAGGATTATGCCGGATAGTCAGAAAAGACTGAATTGACATATGCTGAGTAAAAATTTCCATTTATTTTTTGGAGTTGCATATTCAGATCTCGATGGAACCAGCTATTTCCATGCAAGCAGAGTTGTGCCTTGGGGTTAAATCTGGTCTTCTCTACTTAAGTTTCAGCCAATGCCACCTGGTGAAGTCTTGGAGCTGTGAGGCTAAGTTCTGTCAGTCAGATATATATTTCATTTGCCTGTTAAGGAACAAGAAGTAGATACTACTTGGAGAAGTCAACCTTTGCTAAAGAAACTCCTTAAATTTGTCTTTCAGACTGGGTTTTCATCATGTAGCAATAGCTTCCTTTTGGGGGAAGAGGGAATTAATCTGGTAAACTGATTCCAGCACCGTGTGAAGTTTCCTACATTGGTTGAAAATGGCTTAGCTTAGTGTTATTATGAAATGATAACACCGTGCACAGAACTTGGTAATGGACAAAGACAAGATGCATGACAATTTATAAAACACTGAAAAACTCTGTAGGAAGTCAAACTTGAATTATACAATTCCTGTTTCTGAAAAACCTGATTGAGATCCATAGCACTGACCAACCAGTCTTCTATGAGTACAGCTTTGCCATATAGAACTACAGTGCACACGTCGCCAGCAGCAAAGTTCACGAGTGAGTAAAGGCAGCTGTGACATCGGTATGCCAGTGACATTCAGACCTGTGCCATTATTCATTCTTCCCCGGGCCTTTGAGAAGCCAACTTAGCGTCTAGCAGAAACAGGACTATCAGTAATAGTTAGCTTTGTTAGGACCTACCTAAAAGACAAAAAAAGCAACCTCTATGTTAAAAATTTGCAACAGCTAGCGAAGAAGTAATTGTTTCCAGTTGCCATTGCAAGGCAATATCTAGATTATCCTTACTCTCGTGGCAGTGGTAAGCATCCAGCTTTAGCCCACTATTCAGCAATAATGACTAACATCAGGTAAGGAAAGGAGAATTAAGTGTGACAAATATACAGAGGTAGTTATCCATAATAGGTGCTATACATAAATTTTACCATCTATGTGTAGCATGAAGTTTTTATTTTTTTAATTTTATTGGTTTTCCCTCCCAATAAATAAATTTATGCAATATCCAGAGGCCTGTTTATTCCTTTTAGAAGTTAGACATGATGATTCCACATTAATCACATTAAAAAGCAGTAGTTCTTAATCTATAAAACTATAGCAGTGGAACTAAGCTGAGGCACTCAAGCTAAAAGAGAAAAGTCTTATTCTTTCATTTCAAGTCTTAATCTTTCGTTTCTGATGAGAAACCATCAGTTTTCTAATATATGCTTTTTGGTTGGTTCGCTGGAGTCCACATTTGTGAACCTTTACTTTCTTCTAGTCTTGCCTGATTTGGAACACTGAGCTTGTGGAAAACCATGGCAGAAAGAAACCTGTGACCTCAGGAAGGGAATTTTCTGGCCTAACAGGAAAAACAGTAAATTAAGCAAATGCAACCCTTCCTATGCACTATTTTTTTCACGCATTTCTCTTATTCCCAACAGTTTCAGCATGTACCAGAATGTGAATATATGGACCTACATCCATGAAAGGATACACGGATTCTTCTAGGTTCAGGACAAAAGTGAATAATGCTTGCAGACAATTAAGCAAAGAAACTGAAGACATCATCAGGGTGCAGTGCAGCACCTGGTCTCAATTTGTTCACCCTGCCACCCCCTTCTTTCTCTCAAAAAAACTGACTCTCCTATCAGCTTACAGAGTCATGTCTGCCTTAGATTTTGGCTTGATAGCTCTTATACCATGCAAAGCTTGAACCAAAATAAACAGATGGGGTAGTGGTGGTATCTGCACTGGGAGAGGTATTCTCTGGAGAGCAGAGGAAATGAAACTTGATTCTTTTCAAGAAAAAAAAACATAGTCAGTCATACTTTGGATGAGACTCTTTGTCATTAAAACACTGAACTGGTGAGAGTCCTGATCTGTCATCCTCTGACAGAAGCAGCAGGAATGGTTTGAAATGTTTGTTCAACAGGCATTTGTTTGGACCCACTCATAGACTTTAAATCCTTAAGAAGACAGAGGGAAAGATGAGATATCTAGAGTTTCTGACAAGCCTTACACATGAGGATCTAAGCGCTTCAAAAGAGAAACTTCTGGCCTTTCCCAGAACAGAACTGAAAACATTCAATTAAAATGAGCCCTTGAGCAAGTTGCCCAGGGAAGTGGTTGCATCACCACCCCTGGAGTTATTTAAAAGATGTGTACATGTAGCACTTACAGACTTGGTTTAGTGCTGGACTTGGCAGTGCTGGGTTAACGGTTGGACTCGATCATCTTACAGGTCTTTTCCAACTCAAATGATTCTATAATTATCTTGTTCAGTTGGGGTTTTTGTGGGGTTTTGGTCGGGTTTTTTGGTTGGTTGGTTGGTTGGTTGGTTGGTTGGATTTTTGTGAATTTAGTCTTTCTTGCTAGGACATTGGGCTGATATCACCATACCATATCCAAAATTAAATGGGTAGTATCATCTTTCAGATGTTAATGGACTGCGAAGGATGAAAGGATGTTTGATGTTTCCTGTTATTTATCTTTGTCTTTCTCCAAAGATCTGTCCTATGCTTATCAACATGGCACCTGAGCATTAACTTCAAGTATTCCGAACCATACTCGCACATCTGATGTTTACGTTTTGAAGTTGTTCTCCACATTGGTTTGCATGTTGTTCACGGACAAAGGCACGGCTGTTAGAGACGACAAATGAACACACTGATTTCTTATGATCCAAAATGGATTGAAGCTCGCAGCCCTCTAAGCTTGATTTTGCCATTAGCACATTCCATGGCACAGTGCTGAAAATGGTTTCTTGCCTATGGCAGCTATAAAAGAAATGATCAAGAGCTGGGCAAATTATTTCTTTATGTAATGATTTTCTTCAAAGAATGTCAGTTCTGAGTAACAGATCTCTGTTTCAGGATCAAGTTGTATCTTTGAAATGAGTATTTGGATAGATTGGGCAAGTGGGTATTTGGCTGGATCATTAAGGCCCTTATTCTTGCTTTTGAGATGGTGTATAGTAGGTAAAACATTTACTAAATTTAGCACTCAACCAAATGCTGACTTTGAATACTACAATTGCACACTGCCCCCTGAGAATGCCATGGCCTTTGCTGAAATTGGGTGGAAGAGCTGACAGGCACCTTTGTGGGCATTCAGTTGTCATTTCCTGCAGAGCACAAACGAAGCAATAACAGCAGAAGTGAATCACTGCTTGCAAAGAGATACTCACTTTTGTGGATTGCTCAGTAAGTGTGGGTGTTTAGATCAGATGAAGAAGTCAAGCAAACAAGAACACAGGAGCCACAGGAACAGCTGGGAGCAAATCTAAACATGTGTTTTAGAAAGCTACAGGTGGGCTTTGTGAGCAGGTGTAAAAATTATTACTATGAAGCCAAAATGTCTGTTATGAGTAAACACTGAAGGTTTTGATCTTATTCTGCTTGTATGAAGGGGAAATAACCATTCATAAGTAATAGAGTATATTTAACCAGATGGAAATTCTATTGCTAAAATTTAAAAAAGGAGAAAGATCCAAACACACAATACAGATCTTGGGTCTGTAACTTAACCAAGACTTAGGATACAAAATTATTTAGATAGAGAAACATACCCACATACCCATATTATTATTCCAAAAAATAAATAGGCAGACTTGGTTTTAACTGTTAAAAGTTATCTGTATTAAAAGTTTTGCTATCTCTTATTCATCCGACCTATTCTGTTTTTGAGTTTCTGATAATATTGCTTTCTTGGGTTTTGGGGTTTTTTGTTGTTTGTTTTTTTTGTTTGTTTGGGGTTTTGAGGGGGGGGATATTTGTCTCGGTTTTGGTTGTTTGTTTTTGTTACCCATTTTTTCAGTAAAAAGTGTCAGTTATATATAATTAGCAGTTATTGAAATAATTGAGACCTCTGCAGCAAATGTTGTGACTGACCTCACATGCTCCTTTCTCCTTTTCCTTGGGAGATGTGATATGTGATATGTAATATATGCACAAATATGAAGTTTCTGGAACTAATAAAGGGAAAAGTATCCCAGGTCAGTAACTTAAGAAAAATATTTCTCTAATTTCTTTCTGCATGTGTAATGCACTTCCAGGTAATTTAAGTTTCTCTGTTGAAAATGAAATTGTGTTGGAATGACTCCTAATTGGAGCTCATTGGCCTATGAAAACAATTTGGTGGTCTCAGGTGACATGGGCCGACACCACGCACAAACAGAAACCGCTGCACAGCTGGCACTGCAGTCCCGCTTTGGCCACACTCCCAAAGCAGCAGCGAAGCACTGAATCAGATGCGGGCAGTGCACTCTCCCAATGGCTTATGCAGGTCAGGTACCAGGCTTATTACCAGGCCAAGTTTCACTGTCACTGTTGGCACTTTTAACCTTTTCTTCAACAGAAGGCCACTCCAGAAAACAGAACGTATTTTTAAAGACCATGCAGCATAATTCCCAAGAGGCAGCCTCTTTAAAAAGTAGAAATCTCTTTGGATGAATTTCAGTAGCTAAATGTTTCCTTGAAAAAAAGAGAGATCTGAAGGAAGACCAACCTAAGAAGACTGGACTTTGCTGGTATACAATGCAGGATTTATATTGAATTGGGAAATAAATACTATTCTTCTGGGGGAAAACAAAAACAAACAAACAAACAAAAAATCCCTGCCATTTAGAACAATTGCTTTTCTGCACTGAGAGGATACGTATCCTGAGACCCTAAGCTATTTATTCTCTGTGTGAAAGACAAACAATTTTGAGCCTCACCATTAAATATTATTAAATATCAAGCTCTCATATGCCTAGAATTTTAAAATTACTTCTGTGGTCTCTCTTCTCTTCTGGAATCAATGTACATAAAAAATTTGATGCTTCCTTTGAATGGAAAAAAACTTGCAACTTCTTTTCTACACTCCAGAACTACACACGTACCAGCATCTTTATTTCCATGACCCACTACATCAGAAGGCTTAGCATTAGGCAGTGCAAATCTTATCTACTCTCTAGAGTATTAAAACCAAGGGCATGATTATCATTGTAATACCAAACAACGGGCAAGTCACCACTAGCAGAATTTGTCAGGAGAGGAGTAAACAGGGAAAATCCCAGATTTATCCTTTTTAAGGATTCCCAAGACTAAGGAATGCAAATACAACCACTTAGAGAGAGAGCACCCTAACACTATCCCAATGTGCAAACAAAATTAATCATTAAAAGGGGAAACTAAATACAGTATAATTACAAGACCCCAGACACTGATATGCGTGCACTGATATGCCTTTACTAAATGTCCCCAATGGATGAGTAAGACAAATTATTCACTGTAAGAGTAGCCTTTGATGAAAGCATTTTGTGTTTTTCTAATGACTGTGCTTGCCTTACCATCTGAAAGAACTCTTTTTGTCTCAGCACCACTTCTTCCTGTGTTGCACATTCTTGTGATTTTGGAAGTTGTGCAACACCTTGCCTTTTTAAAGTGAATAAAACCCCCATAAAAACAACAACAGCAAAACATCAAACAATAAAAGACATTCAGAAACCCTCAATCAACAGATTATTCATCTTGGTTCTGTAAATCCAAGCCTCAAAGCCTTTTCTGACTATTTGCTGACAAAGACTGCAACGTCATAGAGCAGAAGAATGACTGTGCTATCAGTCTGTTGTCTATTCAATGTAGGATACAAGATCAAATATTAATTTGGCCATAACATTAGATTCACATTTTCTCTGCACATTTTCTGAATTCTATCTATCTAAGCAACTTAAACTGAAGGTAACAGAATTTTGGCACTGTCTACCCAATATAAGTTGTTTTCTACTCTCAAATGAAATATTCTTAGATAACAGTGACTAATAATGCTGTATCTGTCCTTGGAAAATATATGACTCAATAGTGTAGATGCACTCTCCTTCGCTTTGTGTTTTGGCATCAAACTTGACTGTTTTTCTAACACATCTGTAATTCTTGAGACAGAAGCTCTCAAGACTTACATTATTACATACTTATTACAGAAACTGAAATTCAGCTATGGATGTTGTCTGTCTAGACTTTGGTAAAGCCTTTGACACCATTTCCCAGAGCATTCTCCAGGGGAAGCTGTCTTCTCGTGGCTTGGATGAGCGCACTGCTCACTGGGTAAAAGCTGGCTGGTTGGTTGGACATAGAGGGTGGTGGTGAACAGAGTTACATCCAGCTGACAAGTGTGTTCCACAGGGCTCAGTATTTGGGCCAATCATGTTTAATATCTATCAATATATAAACAGATAGTAACTAAAAGTCAGACTATATTAGCCAACATTTAATGTTAACTACAACAGATGCACCTAATACACCCATGTGAGGCTTGAATAATTTACTAAGTAATGAACTATACTGTTTTCCATTTTATTTTTTAAAATAATTTTTGCATTTGTATCTATTTATAAGTTCTTTCTAGACATTCTGGAATCTACATAGCTTTGATTGATAAGGCTGTGATGATGGTAAACTTGACAAATTTGTAGAAAAAGTATGGCTGCATTGTGTCAAGTTTGTCCTGCAGTCAAAACCTGTACCATGGAAAAGATAGACAGTAGTTTAAACATTTATTAGCAAGACTTTCTTCTCTTGCACCTCTTCTGCCATGTACCTCTTTCCCCTAGCCTTTGAAGAGCACTCAGCTTGATAATCCTGCCCCAGCTGCCATTTTCTTGCCCTTCTGCCAGCCAGGCAGCAGGCTGGTGACAAAGTAACTACACAGGTCACACAGGTCCAGTGCTCCTGTGGAAGTGCTCCATGTGCTGTGCATGCACAGAGGGACTGCTCTTCTAGGAAGGGACAGATTTCCTGCACCTGTGCAATAGATTCAGTCATACCATCAGGACAGGGATGTGCCAAGACCTTCTTTCGCTAAAACAAGCTCTGTTTTTGCAAAAACTGGCTGTCCTAGTCATTTGCTTTCCCCAAGACTCTTGCTGCTAGACAACGGCTGACTTTTTTTTTAATTAGTAGGAATCTGCATGTCACTCTGGTTTAGGATTTAGTGAAGACAATCTGTACAGACATCTAACATTTTCCATTTTTTTCAACCCATTCCAAAAATCTTAGTTGAAGAATCAAAATTTTGTTTTGAACAATGACATACAGGCCAATTAGTTACATTCAGATCTTGGTTTCTCTGGAATTGTTATGAAGTCCTGACCAAAAAAAATACATTCAGGTATATTAAATAAACTATGATGTGTCACATTTTTTTGTCTGGAGATAATCAGGAACATTCAGAAATATTTGAAGGTCATCTTCAATAAAAATGGATTTGGCAGCGGGAGAGTATTCAGTTTCATGTTGTCTTTGCTGCTTGAAAGGTCAAAAAAGAAAAATATTTGGAAGTCTCCAGAATTCCTTGTTTATGGGTTCAAAATTTGCATAACTGATATTTTTACTTTTTCCTCTTTTAAAACATCTCAAATTTTAGTTATTTTAAATTGTCTTCCCCTTTTTTTCAAATTTCATATTTCACTCACACATTTTCTAGGTAGCCCTGCAGTTGAAGAAAATAGTAACTTCTCTCAGACACTTATGCATGTAGCTTAAGACAAGATACAGTGAAATAGTAGTGCCAGCAACTGGAGGAGGCAAAGTAGAGATATTAATATACACACACCTTATTAGCATCTCATTTAGATCAATTATAGGCCTGAACTATGGCCTTAAGTCAATCCAATGTTTTCCATTAACTTCAAGGAGCACCAAACAAAGCCCTATGTGACAGGTTCAAGTAGCTTTTAAAAATGTATCAATAAAAAGGAACATGAATGGTATTACATACTTTTTTCCGACCTCCTGCCTCGACATTGCTACAGAAAAGAATGATAACGTCTAGTAATATCATCCCTGTGTCTGACATATCTAACTGTTAAATTACTGCATATTCTTCCCTAATATAGCAGTTCATGCCACAAATTTTACTTTTACCCAAGTTTAAGCTACATTTTTACTGAACAGTCCAAAGAGCATGGCATAAAATGTCTGGTAAAATCTCCTGAAAACTGGTTTTCTTGGCCATGTTTTATAAGTGATGTAGAGTTTTTCATGTCATAAAAATGGACATTCAAGAAGGTACAAAAACTACCCGACGTATTAAAATTAACTAAAATATAAACCAGTGAGTACCTGTGTCAGGTGCAAAATTTCAGTTATAACTCTGGAGAAGACTGGGCTGGATGCAGCCCCTGGGGGAGATGCAGCATAATATGAGCAATGATAAAGTGATTGGATGCAACTGAAGCAGACTATGGCATGATCTTGCTCTGTTACCTCTCTGTTCCTCTGCTAGAGGAAACAGCCCTCACAGCTGGTGCAGCTGGCACAGTCAAAGCAATGTGCAGCATCCTAGTGCAATGCCTGGGATGCGAGTACCAGGATCCGGTCTATCACCTGGGAAAGTCCATGCATGTCTCAATAAACCTTCCGGGGAGTGAAAAATGCTAATCTTGCTGTTGAAAATTAAAAAATATACCTCCTCCTGGCCTCTGAAGCTCCTATTTTCTGACAGACTTGTGCATGATGTGCTGCTGCCTACCTATTCCTTTGTCGGAAGTAGTCAGAGAGCCACCAGTGTTACAGTGAGAGGAGGGGAGCTGCTGCTGCTGCTGCCGATTAGCCTCTAATGCTGCTCTGTGTCAAAGCAACACATCTGAGCCCTTTGAAATTAGTTTCAGTTGTTGGATGTGACCATACTATAGATATTTTAATGACAAAAGGAATCATGCAAAAGAGAAAGGATCCGTGATTTTATCATGTGTTTACAGACTGAAACACAGGCATTTTCTAGATAAATATCAACACATGCATACCTCTAAACGTGTGCCTGTGCTCATGTCCATGTACATCATGCACATAGAGGACAAAAATATTCCATATAGTTTTTAGACAGGGAGTCACTCTGTCAGGATTTCCATTCACTAAACAGAGTTGTTTCTCTCAGTGGGAGCTGCCATTTTAATGAAATTCTGCAGCAGAAGTCTGCTTTGATAATGAAAAGATGAATGAAAGAAACAACCTCACCATCAGGAAAGAGAAAGAATCAGAAAGTCTAAAAATTTTCATAAGATATGTTCTGTAATTTTAAAATGTTTTTTGTTAATTGAACAAGTTATTTTTAGTTAAGGAACTTACCTTTTAGCAATGAGCTTTCTGTCTGTTAATGCTTTCCTTCCTAAAGACAGTCCTTTCCAACTTACTTTAATTAGCTTTTGCTCTCTTTATTTTTAAAAGAATAATATCCTTTTCTGGGTTAATCTCTTACCTATAATATTGCCTTAGCCTAGTGGGATTGAACATTATCCCTGCTAATGCTGTAGGTGTTCTCTCTTTCTCTGCTGGTCCTTGCAAAGGGCACCTCTTCATAACTGTCTCATTTTCTGGGTTATACATTGATCATGTACATATATATATATATAAATATGTATATACACACAAGAATATGTATACATGCACAGGAACGTGGGAAAAAAGACCTCCCTGAAGACCAACAGCAAACCGCAGGGTGCCGTCATCCTTCTGTTAAACCACAAAGGTAGAGGCAGGACACCCTGCTGGGAAGTTCTTGGGCTCAGTGGTACATATTTGGACACAAAACGAGGTCACCGAAGAGAGGTAGTGCAGGCTCCCTTTCCAGTGTACAGTGGTGCCTTTGAGTGAGATGGAAATGTGTTTCACCTTTCCATTATTTTTTAAGGCCACGTTGTCTCTGAGTCTTCAGCTACTGTGAAATGATTTTAAAACAGCAAATGTCAGTTGCTTTGGAAATCTCTGTAAGCATTAGGTGTGAGACTGTTTTATCCTGACACTTGAATCCATTGGATATGCTCAGTCATGAGAACCAGTCAGCTGGAGTAATGAATTCATGCATAACAAACTGCCTAACTGAGCTTACAAAGAACAATATTCTCCTTAAGACTGTCCTAAAAATTATATTTAATCTTTGTTTTATGCTATTATAAAGACTACATGTATGATTTATATCGTTAGATATCTAGCTTGTTAGAAATTTATTAGCACTGAGGAATGTATTTCGGCATCTACCCAGAGTTTCACTTAATTTTGAGACTGATCAAAGGCTATAGACCTGAATCCTTCATCCTTTGAACAATTTTACCCCTTGATGTGAAAAGCTCTGCATGATTCAACATGACGACCTTCCTGCATATTCTTCTGGACTTTATTTTTCTCTCCCACCCTTTTCCCCAACAGCTCCACTGAAGACCCAAGTGGTTTGGTCGTTTAATTTCCGGTCACAAAGGACTACCTGAGGCAAACCACAAACTATAGGAGGAGCTGAGCCTGATCCCTCTGTGATTCTCCTGCTGTGAGTGCTGCTCTCTGACACTGTTTCACAATATGCATCGCTACCACATAGGTGCCACAACGGGTGCTGCCTGGCAACAGCAGGTTTTTTAATGGTCTCGTCTGGATTAATTTAAGATTCATTAAGTGCTCTCTGCCTCGGTAAGATTGAAAGAAAGGGTTACTTGGTAGCAGCAGACTTTTTCAGTGAATTTAGAAACATCTGTTACATTGTTACCAAACTCTGAAATTGGTCCAGTAGCCCAGGAGCATCAGGGCAAGTTCTCCATCTGAAAAGATAGAGAGTTTGGTGTATCTTCTGTTACTACTTAAGACCAAAAAAAGGCAGTCCTTGAGTTTATTTCCTTATGAATTTGAATACTATGTGAATAACTGAACAATGAAAACAAACTCATAGTCTTGGCAATAGCTAACTAGCAGGCCCTTGTTGTAACACACATCACATACATCAAATGTCACACGGAATAATGAAAGCCTCACAGTGTGAACAATAGCACATTTGGCTTGAATTATTTAAATGTAGTCTGGGCAAATCAATTGGAAATGCAGTGGGGAAATGATTCCTCATTAACTATGTGTTGTGGTTTTAATCCCAGCTGGCAAATCAGCCCCACCCAGCAGCTCACCCAGTCCCTCCCAGTGGGATAGGGGAGAGAAACAGAAGAATAAAAGTGAGAAAACTCAAGGGTTGAGATAAAGACTGTTTAGTAAGTAAAGCAAAACCTGTGCATGCAAGCAAAGCAAAACGAGGAATTCATTCATCACTTCCCATGGGAGGGCAGGTGTTCAGCCACCTCCAGGAAAGCAGAGCTCCATCACACATAGTGTTACTTGGAAAGACAGACATCGTCACTCTGACTGTCCCCCCCATTCCTCCTCCTTCCCCCAGCTTTGTGTGCTGAGCAGGATGCCATATGGAGTGGTCATTTGGCTTGACCGTGTCCTCTCCCAACAACTTGTACACCCCCATCATCTTCACTGGTGGGGCAGTGTGAGAAGCAGACAGGACCTTGGTGCTGTGCGAGCCCTGCTCAGCAACAACTAAAACATCACTGTGTTGTCAATATTATTCTCATTTTAAATCAAAAAGACAGCACTGTACCAGCTACTAGGAGCAATATTAACTCTATCCCAGCCAAAACCAGCACACTATGAGGTAGACAAGATGACCTAATAAAATTCAAATGTATCATAAGAACTTTCTTATTTAAATAGTAATAAGAATTTTAAAGTGCATACAGTGCATATAGGGGCTTTGTGAGATAACGATGGCCAAAGCTGTGCATACACAAAATAAAAAGTGGTCTCCACCCACAAGAAAGATGAGAAGAATTACAGAAGAATGAGACCGTTCTTCACAGCAGCTTGATGGCCCGTATTACTCAGCTTGAGGATTTATCCTGGCCTTCAAGATATAAGCAACTGCAAGAATTTCATTGAAACAGAAAAGGAAATTTGATCCTAATATTTCCTATTTTACCACAAAAGCAACATGTTGTTGATGTTGTTTTATTTTGGAAGTGTTACATGCCTTAGATGCACCAGCAATTTTCTATACAAGACTTCAGACTATTCAGACTGTAATTCAGTCTGATCCATAATATATCTGTTCTGAGTGAAGTCAAATGTAAAACTCCCTCAGCCTGAACAAGGATGCAATTAGCCTGCGGTTCTCTTTGGTGTGTTCTCACTCTCATATATCTCAAATCCAGCTCCATCTCATAGCAATATGCCAAAGATCAAACAAGTCTCTGCATACTTCAAATTTAGTCAATGAGAAAAGCATATCAGTGAGTATTGTTATTTTTAGTTTAAAATAAAAATGCTTCTTCAAAAAAGATTCCATTTTCAAACACTAACAATTAGGCATACTGCAAATACTTCACATTTTAACAGGAACTGCTAAGCTTTTCTTTTTCATATATATTTTCATATTAGCCTTATGATTGGCATGACCTTCAATTAACCGGATCAGACATCATACGTTCCTTACAAGCAATTTAAAAACCGAAATAGCAGTTGATCCTCTCAAAGAAAGTCCATTCCAGATTATCGGAAACAAACTAAACTAAGGGTAGCTCTGAAATGATGCAGCTCACTTGCCCTCTTTTGAAGAACTCTGTTATAATAGCCTGTCTTTATACTCTGTGAGGGTACTTGGTTCCTAACTGTGATAAATCTTCCTAAAATCACTCCTTTTAAGAAGATCAAACAACTTAGAACATCCAAAACGCTTAATTTTTTCACGTTGATTGCATTTATCATCAAAGAATACAACGTGTACTGCATGACATTTGGATAATAATTTTAATTGCCCTTTTATTCGTTATCATAATCACAGAACATAGAGTGAACAGGAGTATCATCGATTCTGCTGTTTTCAGTAAACAACAAGAGTATTTAAATTTTCAACCAGATGACCTTCAGGTATCTGTTCCACCCTACTTCATTCTATGATTCTATGGTTTTATGATTAGCAACTGTATATACATGAACTGCATGCCAGAGAAGGTGTCAGACAATTCCTTCTTCATGAAAAGTGGTATGCTTGAAAATTCAGACATCTTTCCTCACGAAAAAGCAACACAGCTAGTCAAAAATAGAGCCAGAAATATTATGGTTTAAGAAAGTGTAACTGTACAGGAAAGAGAAGAGTGAGAGGAAAAGCACTTGCTGAAAGCACTGTAGGAAGAATGCATTAGAAACCAGGAACAAAAGCCAGGAGGACAGTGGAAATCCTAAGCTTGATGGGTTAGAAGTGAAATTATGCATATGAAAATGTTGCAGTAAAAATAAGGGCAGCATATGGAGAATTATCAAAGATACATTCAACAAATTGAGGAAGAGCAGCACAGACACTAGTAGTGATTGGGATAGAGACTGTAGCAATGCAGTTCATTTTAGAAAGAGTTTTCTGACAGGAAAAAGACAACTCAGGCCGCCTGGTGTTAAGCTAACACCAAGGGGGAAGGTACAGCAGTGTGGAAAAAAAAGGAAAGTAGTTGTTATTTAAGATAATCAATGCCTTGAGGTAAGTGGTGGCAATATTTGTATTGTTGTGTGAAATATTTTTGCATCCGAGAGCGAAATGCCAGTTATATCCTGCTAAGTAGTGGTGCCCTACATGATGTAGGGCACCAAACCATTTATTGCAAGTATGTTTTGCAGAAGTCAATGGGCCCATACATATTTCTGAAGAACTGGAGGACAACAGAACTGAATCTTTTTCTTTTATTTTTTCTTAGTGAGGCTTTTTCTCGTCGTTTTGAATGCAAGTGTCCAGAAGTGTCTTAAGATGGGGGAGGGGTGTGGTATGTAGTAAGTAATTATTCATGAATTTAAGTCAAATATGGCAAATAGCTCAAGCTGAAGGAAAATGGAAAATTTAGAAAAATCAATTTGTCTTTTTGACAAAAAAATTCAATTTTTTCTTGTGGCAAAAATTATTATAGACGATCATAATTAATTTAAGGAAAAACTTAAAGTGAAGAAAGTGTTCATCATAGACCAAATAATTTTTTAGTTTCTTTACTTCTTGTCCTTGAGAAAAGTAATCACTTTTACTGTGTTAACTAGGACATAGCCGTTGCTCAACCTCTCCAGTAAAAAAAAAAAAATCTAAATAGAGAGTAAAAAATTTCTTTCAGGGATTTCCTTCAGTCATTTGCATCCACAGAGCTGGTGCTACGTGGAGAGAACTTGTTCTCTGGGCCATTCTACAGGGCCACAATGGGGGCTGCAGGAGCAGAAGATGACAGAGGCATCTCTTTGCTGCTGCACTCAGACCAACCTGCAAAATAATCATCCTGTCATAGTGTCAGTCTGAACAACAGCTACGTGTGCCAGCGGACAATGTATGTGGCTGACTCACTCTAGTTGTAAACATGAGCCAACTGGCACTGACAGGGAATTTTTCAGCAATCTAATTTTGATGGAAAACATTGATTTGTCAAAACCAAGACACTGCAGTGGCAATGTACATACCAATTTTAGCATCCAGACACTCATCTGCTGCAGGATAATCAGTATCACTACAGTAGGCTGATCCCCTAAAAGACCAAGGTCCTGCTCTGAATTAAAACTATTATTTTCTTCATTCATTATATGGGGAGCCTAGGAAATCATCATATAGGAAGCCTAGGAAAACTGGTGAGCTAGGTTATATATCTGACCTTGGTGTATACAAATACTTACCCACAGTTCAATCTTTTCAACCCGATGTCTTGTCACTCAGTGGGAAAACTGTTCATAATCTCCTCAGTATAAATGAAATATCTAATATTATTCAATGATACAGCAGCACACCAGGTGTCTTACCAGGTTGACAGCAAATGTTTGAAGCATAAAACGCCTATGGAGAACTAAGGAGTGAGACTTTTATTTGTGGTTTATGATTCATCAGTTGAGCTCTCTATTGGAACGTCCACAGCAAGAAGCAGAAAACCCATTTTTCACTACTTAAAGTTTTGAGAATCAAAATGGTTTTCTGTGCTCTTTCAGGATAATCCTGACACATTTAAAATGTGAAAAAAAACGTGAGAGCAAGACTGCAAAGAATGAATTTGGCCTACATTTGAGTTCTGGGAAATTTCAATCCAAGCCTCTGCCTGTTTGGCAATTGCCTGCATGAACTGATCTGGAAGATATTCAGAGGTCCATAATCTTACAAGAGCTGATATTCTATTCAGTAGGTCAGAGAACTCTCCTAAGCAGTGGCAAGTTTAACATATGAGTCAAATAGACCAAGAAAAATAAACAATTTAAATTGAACCCCAAGTAACCCAGTTATGACTCTACTGGTATTTCCCCAATAAGAAAGATTTCATACCTTTCCTGCCCATATGACATTTTTTCCTACTTAGTTAAAAATGTCCAATTCCTATAAACAATTATTTGAAAAAACATCTTTCATCAACAGAATGTATGCTATTGAAAAATTCCCTAGTAGTACTGATTTTTTTGACAACTACTGAATATTCTTGAATTCCTCCCTACTCTTACAGATAATCTGAATCCCAAGAGAGCTCTGTCCACAAACCTTATATGCCACCTCTATTTCCAGATTGCCCAAGTTTGCTGTAAATATAATCTCTCATCAAAAATATGAATTTTCCCTCAACTCCAAGCAGAAAGGATGTCCTATCCCTTTTCCTTCTTGCTTGTGCCTGTATACTGTTAGAGCAGATGGCAGAAATTTGCTTTAGCAGTTCATCTCTAAAGTTTGAGTCCCTGTGGGCAGACAATTCCCTTAAATTTCATTTTGAGCTCTAGTGAAAGGCAAATTAAACATATTAAAGTAACTCTCATTGAAATTCACAGATTTTGTGTGAAATTCCCTCTGTTGATTCTTATTCTTCTTTTGGACTGTAAACTGTAATCTGAATACCTGGAATAATTGCCAGGTAATAATAATTCATTCTCATAATATCCTTTTCTTTTTGGGCATTTGTTACACCACAGCCATTCTTGATCTGTTCATGAGATAGAAGCAGAGACTTTTATTTTCTGGAGTAATTTAAGTAAGTTTTTCTTCCATCGGCCTGATTTCAGTACTGCTCTATAAATCCCACTTGAATCTATCTTTCTTAAACATGTGTGTTCAGATCTTTATATAGCACTACAAATTAGTTCTCACCATGATCTTTTACCTTAACATTTACAATTTCACTTTGTATGCTCACTAGAAATATATTGACATCACTTACAAATTCCTTTGTTTTCTTAAATACATGTCATTGGTCATTAGTTGTCTTTCTGTAACTTTATATTTTTCGTATCTTTCTCCTCTTTAGTCTAACTGACAAGTAACCCAAAATTTTAGCTTCTATTCCATATGTACATTATTTTCTATTTGTTTTAAAAATGTAACAAAATGCTACTAATCTATTCCTCAAAATATTCCCTTTACTATGTAGTATTGGCAATATTTTTTGGCTTTTAATCACATCTGGTTTTCTGTAATATGTCCATTTCTGTGCTCACAATATTAATGAAAATATTAAGCAAGATCATTTCCAATGTAAGTAATTTAGGAATATTTAACCCTTGCCTGAAATGTCTAATTTTTACACCACATACTCTTGCCTATCCTTTAGCCCAACTTCAGTTCTCTAAATCTCACCTTCCTCAACATCTTCAGTTTAGTAATTTCCCCTGCACCCATACAAAGTAATTTATGAATTTCAGACAGGGCAAACTGATGACATTTCTCCACTTTTAAAATAAGTTGTCTTGAGAAAAAAAGATCTGGTTAGATAAAATCCATCATTGGTGAAATTTGTATGAACTGCTAATTATATATTGGTTTTCTTTTCTAATTCTTCTTCCACCCTTTTTTTTTAATCTTGCATTCTATTTGTGTCTGAATAATGTTCCTGCACTTGCTTAGAGTACTTTTTTTTCCTTTTCAACATGCTTATTAGTTTTGCCTCCTAGAAATTTGGTAGGTTTATTTAAAGCAATAAGACAGCCCCCATGATTTCATATGCAAGTTCTTTCTGCAATTGAGTTCTGAGGAATTTGGTCTTGATCTTTGTATGTCTTGTTTTCATCTTGAACTGAGATATTTGCATTAAACCACATGTCAGTCCCACTCATATTAGTATGAACTATAAATTTGCTATGGATATGTTCTGTCTCATTGTCCAGGTTATTGACAAAAATACTGAGCAATTCTGGCTTCAGTTTCAACCACCAGGATAGTCCATGTGTTACTGGCTATTCACTGAATTTCAAACCATTAGTTACAACCCTCTAAGCTGTTCAGTCTAGTCAATTTTTAATTCATCTAACAGGATTAGCCTTTCCTTCCTCCAGTTTCAATTGAACCAGCTGTACAAGATGGTACTAAAAGCCTTGTTAAAGACAAGTCACATTGCATTCACCCATTTTCTTCATTCACATGCCAGTCATTTCATCTCAAAAAGCAATCCTGCTGATCAAACATGATATGGACCTCATAAATCCATGTTTCTTGTTTCTGATTGCCTTTGTTGTTTGAAAATGCTTTCTGATATGATATGCTATTTGTTTAAAGACTAACATGAAGCTGACCTGCCTATTGTTTCACAGCTCTGTCTTCCTACCGTTGTAAAAATGAGTAGAAGATTAACCTTTCTTTTGCTGATCATGAGGAAGCTCCCCCAATGGCCATGACTCTGCATGGAGAATGACAGTTTCCATTTTTGGGTAATATCCACCTGGCCCCAGATATCTGCATATATATCTAACTTTTGTTAATAGTCATGCTCTGCTGTCCATCTCCTTCCAAAACCATGGTGTTGTGCACCAAGGTCTGGGAACAAACTTATCCGTGAACATTGAGATAAAACTTGTGGTGAGTACTTCAGCCATTTCTATATCATATTTCCACATTCACTTTTTCTTTTCTTTCTATCTCTAAAGAGTTCTTATTAACTGCTTCAGTTGTCCTATAAGGCTGAAAACAATTTGATCACACAAAGAGATTCCACTACAGCTTTTATTCTCTTTAGCCATGTAAACTTTATTGATGTCTACAGACAGTTCTCTTCTATAGCCTAGAGTTTGTTACAAGCCCGGCCACCTTAGTTATGCCCCAATTTTATTTAAATATTCCTTTAACATCCATAAACTGGTTATTTTAGAGTGTTGCCTGCAATTCCATCTCTTCTGTGAATTTAAACTGATGAAATTATGTCTAAATTTATATTAACTGTGACATTTTTAGAAATAAATATTTTGGTTATTACATCCAGCAACTAGCTATCATGTGAGAGCTCTATCACTATTAGTAACATTTTCCTATCTAATTTCTCTGAGTATTTTAAATACTAATAACACAACACCTCAAAATTTCTCTTTTTTTAGTAGTCCTGCAGAAACGTATCTATACAAATGAATTATTTATTAAGGCAGTAGTACCTAGCAATATTTGTTTCTATTGTAGCTAATGCATTTTACTAGACTATAAAATCCTAAGAAGTGATCTGTGTCTATCTATGTACACAGAGATTATATATAGCATACATAAATATGTTCATGTTTTCCTTCACCTACAAGGATCTTCATCCTGACACTCAAGCATTATAAATGAAAATTGTTACTTTGTATTGCAATATTTTTTGTTCTGATTTATATTGTCTTACTATGAAAAGTGAATTACAATTAAACTAGTTTTCCAATGTAACAAAGTAATCTGGTTGCAAATTATACTTTTCAAAACCAGGTTTCTTTAGTCTTTGTTCTTTGCCCTTCTGTTGCTTTTGAAGGACACAGTAGGAAGATATGTATGACTAGTGTGCAAAATTTCAAAATTCAGTCATTTTTTTGGTTCATAGTACTAGGTTTCTTATTATTTGTCAGTAGCCTGTTAATTTAGTGCTGATTTAGAGAACTCTTGATGGGCAACACACACAATTTTGCTGGAAAAGGGAGATTGGAAAAAATTAGTTGATTTATATTTAAAGATGTAAATATATTAGTTCATGCTATTTACACTGAATCATGTTTGAATAGACATCCTTGAACACAATTTTTGTTTAAATATAAGCAGTATCTCATTACTTTGTTGGACTCTAAAATATTTGCAGCTTCTAACAACTATAAAACATAGAATGAATATAAAATATATCTAATAATTATTAGATTAAATATAGCACACCAAAATGGCTGGCGAAAGCAAACTCATTCAGTGTAGCTCTATATAGTACTACAGTAGTCTCTTAATCTATGCAGCTTTTAAAGCCAGTAAAACTGAGTGGCAGACATGAGTGATCCAGATGAATAAACTAGGTGCACTGATGAGACCTGACTCAAGGAAATTTTTCAGGTTGCAGTGATGCTTATGGTATAAAATTCACTAGAACACAAATTCTGTGAGAGAGACTGCATTTATTTGTATGTATTTAATAATAAAATACATTTCTTTTTAAAGTCTACATCTTTCAGAAACTTCAGGGGATGAATAAAAAGAGATATGGATGATTTGACTGACTACACTTCTGAGAATAATAAAACTTGATTGAAAGCCACTGAAACCAAAGAAGGGCTACTTTGGATGCTAGATAAGAAGTTGGAGGTTCTGTGAGTGAAAGTGACAAAATGCCTTCAAATCCATGCCAAATCTGCACCACTTTATGACAGACAAGCTCTCATTTTCAAAACTTGAAAGATTTGGTTGGTTTTCCTTTCTTTTAAGAGGCTGAACTAGTTCCTCCTATAAAGCTGAGCATTTGGATAGTAATGTTTCCATCACAGAGACAAGTACATCCATATTTTTGAAGATGAAATTTGGAAACTGAGCCTCAGTCATGAATATGAAATAAAGATCAATTCACATGTTTAACTGGCAGGTAAAAACCAGCATCAGAATTGCAAAAGAGGCGTCCAGAGATAGATGAGATAGAAAATGAGGCAAAAGTAGCTCAGATTTGGAACAGGTAAAGTGTTGTACTTAAGCTCCTGCTACACATCACTGCTACTTTTAGTTTGAATTCAAGTTGACCCTTTTGGTACATTCCCTTTTTTCATGGCATTCTACCTTGATCTCTTTTGATCCCAAAATGCTATCATATCATCATTGGGATCTACACTGTTGGATAAATTAGGCCTTTCAGTTCCTTGTTTGGAAAAAGCTGTTCAACATAGCTTCTCCATTCATTTAAAAAGAAAATCAGAAATATAAACCAGATTTTCTCTCTCAAATTTAAAATGTCACTTTCTGAATATATTCTTTGCCTCAATACAAGCGAGGGCAATGGAACTGCTTGAATGCTTTTGAGCAGTCCAAATATGCTTGTGGCAGAGCCCTCTCCCTTTCTTCCCCTCTTTTGGATCTTTCTAGTCATTATTTATTCTCTCCTGCTAAATCCTTTCTGCAGCTACATTCTGCTGGCAAGAGCAGTCGCCTGCAAGTGTCAGGCACATTTATCCTCCTTCTATATTTATCCATAGTCTTTGGTAGATTCTGTGAAGAAGATACCTAAATCAGTCTGAAAGAGGTAAGGAGGGAAGATAGCAATTCAGATGGAAAAATAACCCCTAAAGTAGTGGATGTATTGTTAGGATCAAAGAGAAAGCTGGTAAAATTTCACAGAGGGATAAGAACATATAATCTCTGAACACTTGGAACAAAGACAAGCTGAATCATCTCCAGGTTCCTAAGTCAACCAGAATGTCCGAACAACCGATTGATTAGGACTTCTTAAAGAAACTGTACATCTCAGCTTAATTTTACCTAGCTATGCAGGTATCCAATAAAAACAGTGTTAGAGGACAGACTGTCTTTATCTCAGCTGCTGACTGCCCATAGCCCAAGCTATGCACTCTGACAATGGCCTTCCTCAGCAAGGATGAATTTGAAACTCAGGAAGGATAAGGTCATGATTTGCTAGGTTGCTGCAATTCCCTTTGCCTTTACTTCAGTAGTTGAAGGAGATGCATGGATCATATTCTTGTTTCAGACAAATAGACAGGCAAATATGTATCCAACAGCATGATGAAGAGTGTGAAGATGATTTCTTACAGCTTCAAATACATTTTATATCTTAATATTTTATCTAAAAGTCTTTGTGATGAAAGAATGCAACACATTTTGTAGAGACAAAGTTATTCAGAAATAACTTTTTCAGCAAAGCAGGTGCTTTTCAATATATGTATTCTTTTACCTGTACCCACAAACAGTAATTGAAAGCTAGAAATTGGGAGCTAGAATTCCATAAGAGAAGCTAGAATATTTTTCTTATGCTGTAGGAACCTAGGTAAAACATGCAGTGAAAGCTGTATATGTTTTAACTTTGGAAGACATTAAAATAGCACAGGAGCTTTAGCTGAGGCACAGTTATTTATGATTACCGGGTCAATTCTAGACATTTCAATTGTAAAGAAAAAAATATTCAGTTGCAGGCTAATCCTATTTGCATGAGTCATACATTGTTAAGACATGCCTTTAAAGAAGGAGGCTTATACCTGTAAATTAAATAGAGTCAGGGAACAAACATGGGCCCTGACGGTGAATTCCTTTTGCCATTCAAATACTCACCTCCACACAGCATGTGCCAGCTTGCACTCCTGCAGCAGCCATTCCCAAGGAGCCAGTTGTATCACTCCACACTGGAGGATGGAAGAGTTTGAAAGCTGGGATGCAGATAAATTTTGCCAGAGGATACACATTGGCACTGTTCAGTTTGCACATACAAATATAACCCCGGTGTCCCACATACATCTCAGGTGAGATGCTCATCTTTCCCTGGTTTTTCTAAATGTGATTTGGGAGATGAGACAAGCAGCAAATGTGTAGAAATCACACAGCGAATACTTATCCTGTATTATTTTAGGTGGTAATTGAGTAAGAAAAAGATTTGTGATGCACTTAACTGCTTTCAGAATTGAGACAGGTGTATGCTCTAGCAAACACAGAGAAAAGGCACAGAAGTGCATATTTTCATGAAACATTCTAAGGCTCATAGTGTTGCAGTGACACATAATGCCCACAGAGGACATGGATGCAGTACAAGGAACTAGAACATGTATTTTTTTCTGGGGTTGGAATTCAGGTGGAGAGTTGGTTTCATTCTTTAGTGACAAACCACTTCAAGTAGCAGTTAGGGGAAAACTACAGTTTTTGGCTTGGAGCTCAAGTGTCATTTAGCCAGGATATTGTATTACTCCAGTAATATAGTGTCTAGACATCAATAACTAAAGTTAAGTCAGTAAGGGACAATATAATGATTTATTTACTGAAGTCTTTATGAAAGCAGTTGAATTTTAAATGCACAGTATCTGCAGAGACCACACACACTCAACACTTCAAATTGCTCATTCCTTTTGCTAGAACAGCCTTATGAATTAAACCTTTGCATGTTCTATTCTATCATTTAAAAATTAATATTTCTTCCTAAAAGACATAACTGCTGTACTTTTTAACTCTTATATGATTAGGCTGACCCACCCTGTGTGGAGGTGCTTTGCATATTTTGTTGCACAACCATACCACTTAATCAGCTGCTGGAGAGTTCCATATGGCACCTACTCTGCTTGTTTCCTTTGGGATCAAGGTGAATATTTTTATTTTAGTCTTTCAAAACTATGGTGTGTGATTCCAAAGAAATCATTTTAACATAACTGCAGCATTGAAGGAAGGAGAAAGTGATAAAAAAGAATGAGTTAAAGAGGAAGAAAGGAGAGTGGAAGAGAGAGGGAGAAAGAATGAAAAAAAAAGAAAGAAAGAGAGAGGGGAAGACTAAAGTAAAAAAAAAAAAGAAAAATGAAAAGGAAGATGGAAAAAAATGAAAGGGAAAAGTAAAAGGGAAGAAATTACAAGAGTGAGGTGGAGAGATCCCAAATTTGCTTTGACCAAGAGACTAGAATTACACAGGATCTACTGCCTCTTGGGAATCTTTCATCTATCCAGAAGGAAATGATAACTGGCAGACAGAATGAGCAACTGACAGATATGGTCTCATCCGTTAATCTAACCAAATATGTGTCATAACAGAGTGGAGAGAGGTACGAAACAGCAAGAGTATGAGGAATCTAAATTTAGACTTACTGTAATTTTAGACCAAAGACAGCTACTGCCTGAAGCAAAGACCCAATTACCAAGCGCCAGATGTTGCAATTCAGAAACACATCTGTAGCATGGGAAAATAAGTAGGAAATCCTCTCAAAGATAAAAATGCCAGATGATAAGGCATTTTAAAATTTAATTAATTTTATAACATATGGCAATGCTTTCAGAAACGTTGAGTCTGTTTTGAACAACTTAAGTAGAGGGTGTTGACCAAAAGTAAGTTTGTTTTCGGAAGCAACTGTTTACCACATACATTTAAAGTAAACAGGGTTTGTTTATTCAAAATAAAAAGATGGGAGAGGTTGGCTTTTTAATTAAATAAAACATGAACAGGATCCATCTGCTTACTTGCTGTGCATTGACAAAACCTAGGAGTGTTAAAGAAAAAAAGAGAGATCTCTATCTAATATGCATCAGGCAGCTATCCAATGGCATTATTGCTAGTAAAGAAGAAAACCCACGAGCTTCAATTTCCTTCTGTTACACCTAGAATTCTCACTAGAATATTGTATACTTTGAACTATTTTCAAATACCTTGTGGAGGGGGGAATTATCCTATGAGAGTTCATGTCTGAATAACTAAATCAAATATACCATGAAACCATGGGACAGAGTTCACAGGCAATTTTTTGCCTCTATGCATTTCTGTTTACATTTTGTTGATGTGAGTGCATGTCTTTATCATACCCGTAAAAGATATCATTGTTTTATCTTAATATTTCACTATGCTGCATGGAATTCATTTTTATAAGCAATATATGGTTTTAGACTAAGCTGCTGATCTTTTTTAAAGGATCTTTAAAGGTTCTTTTCCTCCAGTGGTCTAACTTTATCAGTAGTCAGACAATTTCATACGTAGTGGTCATTTATATTATTTGTTAGGGCCAGAATTGGGATTTGCCTTAAGCCATTATAATTAATTTTGAGAGACTCTGTATGTCACATTTGAATTAATGAGGATATAGGGAGAAGAGGGTGAAAAAGAGATGATATGCAGAAATTGACTTAATATTTAAAACAGGTGTATTGAATATAACTAATAACTAGCATTGTCAGCCCCCAACTTCTGTCATTTTTCTGATTTTTCACACTACAGGTATGTATCAGGAGCACACAGACACAAGTATTTCTGGTCCTAGTCAAACTTTAAATAACCAAATCCTTCAATAAGGCTTCAGCTGAGACAGGTGGTGCTGACTAATCTGGTGGCCAACCAGATATCCTGGGCTGCCTCAAGAGAAGTGTGGCCAGCAGACCAAGGAAAGTGATTCTTCCCTTCTCCTCTGCTCACACGAGGTCCATACTTTCAGTACTGAATCCAGGCCTGGAGTCCACAGCACATGAAAGGCATGGAGCTGTTGGAGCAGGTCCAGAGAAGAGATGATCAGAAGGCTGGAACTCCTTTCCTATGGAGAAAGTATGATTGGAGAAGAGAAAGTTCTGGGGAGACATTATTTTGGGCTTTCAGAATAAAAAAGGGGCTTACAAGAAAGATGGAGGAAGATATTTTACCAAGACCTGTGGTGACAGAACAAGGAAACATGCTTAAACTGAAAGTTAGTAGGTTTAGACAGGGCGTAAGGAGGAAATCTATCTTGAGTATTGTGAGACACTAGAACAGCTTGCCCAGAGAAGCTGTGAATGCCTCATCCCTGAAGTGTTTAAGGCTGGTTGTATGGGGCTTTGAGCAACCTGGTCTAATGGATGGTGTCCTTGCTCATGGGCAGGGCTAGATGATCTTTAAAGATCCGTTCAAACCCAAACCCTTCTTTGAGTCTATAAATATCTTCTAGATGTCTGGCAAACTAGAATAGTTTCCACCAAAATAGTTCTTTCATTCTAAAAGGTCTTGGTGTATTCTAGCTAGAAGGGATGGGAGACTGAAAGATATATAGGTGATCACAGTGTTACAGCAAGAGGTGACAGGAGTATATAAAATACCTGCTCTTTTATGGGGTAGTGGTGTCTCTTGAAATGAGGGATAGCTTGGCAAAAGTCCATTATCAACATTGAAGACTGTAGTGAGGCCAGAGCCAGCATATTGTACTAGCTTCTGTGTAGATGTGGAAGTGGAGATTTGAGTGGTAGTCTATCTCAAAGACCTAGCATCTGAATGGATGGGAAGGAAAATAATACTACATGGAGTTAAGATTATTTGTGTGTAGAAATAAAGAAAGAATGTGAAAGAACTCAAACAGAAAGCTGCAGCTCTTGGAAATATTTTGCCCATTGTGCAAGACTGTGCTTCAAAGTCATATGTAATTCTGGGTAGTAATATCACCTTTAATAGTCTTAGATTCTTATTTTCAAATGCAGTTTTTTCAGCTGATGCTGATTCCTCGGTATATACATAATCATTATCTATTAAATGGTGTTTTACAATGTCTAAAATTTTTCATCATCTTTTTTGGTATGTCTGTGCATACTGGTTAGAAAGCACCATAACACTTTTTCCTTCCCATGGTGTGCTCAAGTTTATAGTACAGTGCACTGGATATTTGCTGGCTATTAAATTTTAGTATAGTAAAATCAATGTTGCATACTCTTATTAAACAGACAATAAAACTAATTCGGATCATGAGCCTTAAGAAAATTCCATCTTCTGGAAAATTAAGAATATTTCCCCTGTGGATTTAATAAAAAAAATATCCAAACCCATACTTCTGCTCTTACTTTCAGTTCATCCAACCTTCAAAGCTTTTCCGGTTAAAAGAAAAATGAGCTCCCTCTGTTTCCAATGTGCACATTTTTTTTTAAGAAAGTCCATGTATTACTGCTTTAAAATTAAGTCTCACCTTGTGGCAAACAGAAACCAATGAGGCAATCAGACTCCAGTAATTGCAGTTGAATAGCTTTGAACAACTTTTTATTAGGGACAGAAAAATAGTAATTATAGAGTTGAAAATGTACTTACGGAAACCACAGAAAACACAGGGGTCTTTGACATAAAAACTCAGAGTCCTTCTGTTTTTCCTTTGCTTAAAAGAAGTGGCTTACAGTATAAATAAAATTGATTGATTGATTTGGGTTAGGATTTGGGAGCCTGACTTCTGCTGACAATCAGCAGGATTCATCCTAAATCTCTTAGTTTTTTCTGGGAATCTCAGCTTTGAGGAAGATCCATTGTTAAACATACTGGGGTTTTTTGTGGGTTTTTTTCTCACTGTGTATAGCAGAGATGTGTTTTCATTATTAATCAATGGTTTACTCCCTACATCCTATACTCACATGGGTATTTTCATTGACTATGAAATAAGTATTTTAAAGAACATGTTCTGTTTACAGATCAAGAGCTACTGTAGAAACAACTTTTCAGACATAAACATATTACTTGCTGCCAGCATCTGTTACAATTCCATAGCCGGTAATAATGAAACAAAAATAAAAATTAATGCATTAACTTAACCTAAAAAATGATATAAAGAAACCAAGCTTAACTGTATGCTAACAGTTTATGCTGAAGAAATACAGCTTGGCCATTTGGATTTTCTCAAAAATGTGAAATTTATTTATAACTGTTACTTTTCACACAGGAATAATGCTCCCTAAACCTTATGGCAAGTCTTTAGACTTTAGGGGTGCCTTTGGGAACGAAATATCTCTAAGTGCAAATTATAAGGCTGCCACAGGGTGTAGGGAAAAAATCTGGTCATTATGTCCTGGGACTAGAGTCATCACTATGGAAGCCAAATAGATGGTCCGAGGGAGAGAATAGCTGTCACGTTATGTGCAGCTCTTTGAGTGACACATTTTGAACAGATAGGAATGAGTGACGGCATTGAAATTTTTCTGACTTTAGCTGTCTCCCTTATCTAATTTATCATAATTGGTTTTCATCCTTTCTTTTTTACCTTCCACTCTTTCTAATAATCTGTCCATTTCTTATTTATTTTTCCCCTCTTCCTTTTTTTAAAAACTTCCCCTTTGTTGGTTTCCAGTACAAGACGTGTTCCAGTAAGAAGTATTCTTCAGATAAAAGTACACTGGAAAATCCTTCTAATGGTGACATGGCTGCTGCCAGTAAAAGAAATGTCTTTAGTTCCTGGTAATAGCTCAAAACTATTAGAGAGCATCCAAAGGAGGGTCACAAAGATGGGGAAGGGCCTTGAGGGGAAGCTGTATGATGAGTGATTGAAGTCACTTGGGCTGTTCTCCCTGGAGAAGAGGAGACTGAGGGGAAACCTCATTGCCATTACAGTTTCCTTGTGAGGGGAAGAGGAGGGGCAGACACTGATCTCTCCTGTGTGGTGAACAGCGACAGGACCCAAGGGAACGGCCTGAAGCTGTGCCAGGGGAGGTTTAGGTTAGACATTAGAAAAAGGTTCTTCATCCAGATTTTGATTCTTGTATTGTCTCAGGAAGCATAACTCAGATTTGCTTTATTCTGAAAATATCCTGAAATTCCACAAATCATAGAAGCAAGAAAATTATATAGTCTACCTGGTTTCTAGAAAAAACAAAGGAAATTGAAACATATTCCTGTGGCCAGGAATATCCTTTGACAGCTGATAACTTATGTTTTACTCTGTCTGTACTCAGGCTCCAGAGAAAAAGGTCCTTTAACAGAGTGATAGGAAGACTCATGATAGGGAACAAAAATGGTAGTTTTAACTTTGCTCTTCTACCTTTTCTCTCAGCTCTTTCTCTCTGACTTTGTCTTAAAGAATACAAGTTTAGAGTTCAAACATAACAATGACAGAATCTCCAGCCCATCTGAACGAACCTGTTCTTGTTTCCTCAAAATGGGCAAGTGATGCATCCACCTTTACTGAGCTGGGGTTTTGTTGGGGTTTATTTATTTGTTTGTTTGGAGGGTTGGGAGTTTTGGGGTGGGGGTTGATTCTTTTTGTTGTTTTTTTTTAATTTAGTCAGATATTTCATTTACAATAAATGTTCATATAGTCTTTTTCCTCCAAAACCAGCAAGAAGAAAAAGAGAGAAACTGTTTTGGCAGTTTTTTCAAGGCAACCATGTTTTCCTTTTACTCTGAATTAAGTGCTTTTTCCAGTGTTACACCCTGTACTTCCCTCTTGGCACTTAGAGATCTGGTTCTTTACAGATGTTCTTAGTAACCTGTCCCCAGATGAATGTCTCCAGCTTCTGTGTTTTCAGTCAGTGTGCCTATGTCTTCAACAATCTTCTCTGTGTTCTGGGTTTTGATCTCTGTCATTACAAAAAATGACTTTGTAATTTGATTTCCCCTGAACGAAAGGTGGGACCAACACATATGTTTTCAGCAGAATCAGAAATTACCACCAACAACCACCATTCTGGAGGTAACCACAGCTACTAAAATCTTGTCCATACAATTTTGCTAAACAGATGTCCTACTCATCTCTTATATAGGTTAAGTGACTCCCCTCTATATTGCCTTTAGGGGACACCCCTTCATAATACAGGTAGGTTCATGGGTCAGTGTGGTTTTAATCTCAAATAGTGTATTTATACCTTCATGCAAATAAAATGACTAATGCGAGAGAAAGATTTTAGTAAATAAATAAGGAATTCCAGCTTCTTGCATAAAGCCATGCAGAGGTCTTCATGGTTTGCAAAGTAAGACCTTGAAGTATTTAAAGTTTTTTTACAAGTATGATTATTTTTATTTTGGTTTTGGTGTTTGGTTTTTATTTTGTTTTTCTCCTTAATCTTCTACATAAATTATATAGCTGTTCTATATTTATTTTTCAGCACCAACTTAAGTATCTGATACACAGAGTTCATATTAACCAGAATAAAATAAGGGTTTGGGGAAAAGGAAAAAGCAAAATCAACAACAACAAAACAGCCCAACAACAATCAGACAAACAACAAGGCACCTCAAAAGAGGATAAATAGAAAAAAAATAAGCAAAACAAGAGAAAAGAAAGACAAAAGTATGGATCAGGCATGCAGGCCTAGGAATTTGAAATTTTTCCTGGTTGCAGAATCACTCATTGTTTGAAGTACTAGGCTAATATGTGAATTGCACCTTTTCAAGGTGAGAACAGTTAAGGCAAAAAATAAGGGTAGAGGGAGAGTGAGCAGAATTCACACCAGACAGATGTGTGAACTCATAGGGAGCAGCAGAGACAAAGGTTCCTCTCAGACATTACAGCTGAGGGACAATACAGCTGTTAAGGACACAGAAAATGAGAGCATAGTTTAAGTTCAGTGCACATTAAATATTGAGATCTCAGACAACAGTAACTTTGAAAGAGCCTTTCACAATTTCTGTACAGTACCAGTAGACTCACATATTTTTTACTTTTTTTAATATGAGTTCGAGGCTGCAGCATATTAAGAAAATTATATAAATAATATTGCAAACCATGAAATAGGGAGATCAATACATTTTAGCATAAGCTTTTCAAATTTAATTTCTAGCTAATATCTCTGTTCTCATTGCTGACAGCTTCATTTAGGCTGTCTTGACTGAAAGACGAGCACCCAAAATTTCCGCAGCTCTGTACTGTACCTTGCAGCTGTACTGTACCTTGCAGCAGAGAATGTAAAAAAAAAGTGTCAGCTCGAGCCAAAAGAAATCACGGGAATGGGAGATAGGAGACATTTCTTAGAAATGGTTATCTTTCACCAACTTATTTTGAGGTAGAAGTTATATATTGAATTATAAAAGCTTAGCCCATAATGGAAAGACAAATGTATGAAAAATGTAAATGATTCCCTGCCTCTCACACTCCTCTCAGCCACCCCAATCATTTTGTTAGAGTCACCATTTTAATTTAGTATCTTCTGAGGCAAATGCAGCAATATCAAAATAACTTTCACCCAGTAAAAGACATTGGAAATGAAATTGACAGTAATGAAAATGGTGGTGCCTCCATTTGCTGAAATAAAGTGAACCCTACTTTTTAGTGATGCACTAGTTTCCATAAGCAATCTGATTATTTCTCATCCCTACGTGCAGAAGAGCTCCTAAGATTAAAGTGCTGGTGGCATTTGGAGTGCTTTGTACTGGGAACCTGATAAAAAAGTTCAGTTTAAAATGTTTTTATGGGGGATTGTAAATTTCTTTGAAATTTGTGAATTTATTGTAAAATTCTAAAGTGCCAGCCCATTAATACTGTATAAGGCAATGCTGCTATTGACTGAGGTCCAGCCTAGTTTCTGCTGCCACATTTAATTTCTGTGCAATACAACTGTACACTGAAGGATGTTGCTGGGAGCAAAGGCAGGTTGCTCCCATAGCAGTGTTTACCAATATATCACTGATGAATAGGTCTTGGGGTTAATAGGTAGATAAAGACTTCAGGCTTCCCTGACAGGTCAGAGACACCAGGATCTAGCATAAAGGGTTTTGGACGTCAGTAATTTTAAAACGTGGAATCCTGAGCGGCAATGCCTACTCTGAGCTCTGAGAGATGACAGCTGGGAGGGAAAGGGAAAAAGAAGAGCAGCCTCACAGCAGACTGCAGTGGTTTGGAGTTTCTTCTATGGACAACAGTGGGGGTGAGTCAAGCTTAAAGAGCCACATGTGTGCTCCCAGTAAAACCACACACGTTACTAAGGCTCCTCTGCCTGTGGAGACACTGCAAGGGTAGCACTTGCATTAACGTTATCTCCTCTGACCATGGCCTGAAAACCAAACCTACTCATGCAGACACAGCAAAGTTAGTCTGCTTGATGCAGGCACATACGGCTTTTTGGCAGACAAGTCCTGCTAAAAAGAATGACATATTTCATAAAATATCCAAGGAGAAGAAGACCTGGTCTGTTCAGTTTAGATGCATAAATTTTGATGGTCAGGATCTCCTCCTTGAGATTATCAAACACACTCACCTGCCTCACTGCACTGTAGAGGGAACATGAGCACTCACCTCAGATCCTAAAGTTTAATCAGGAGCAATTGCCATAGAAAAACACCACTCTTCCTTTAGCTGATAAGCTGCTTCGTTTAAAATCCTGTCGTAAACTGCCTGACCGGGAATATCTTGGAGGGGTTTTGTATTCACAGAGTGCAAAGTTAAGTCAGTTCTTTCCCTTTAAATGGTTGTTGTCCTTCACCCCACTTCCCTGCAGGCAGACCTTTGTACTCTGGAGAGCTCAACTGAAATCAGTATAGTTCAAAAAGAGCACAGGCCTTCACAGCTTATATGAAATAGGAGGATAATTATGGAAAAAAAAAACAGCTAGTGCATTACAGACACTGGAAGGCAATAAGAGGCAAGGGACAAGTTTACAAACAATCCTGACTTTATGTAGGCCAACAGTGTGCACAGCTTGAGAGTTCAATATATAGCTTGTAAATTGTATACAATTTTATAGTTCCAAAGTATTATATTGAATCACTACTTCAACAAATCCCACTAATCATTGCCCTGCATCAAACAGTACGCTCATGAAAGCATCAAGATGCTTTACTCCTTTTCAGGTTCCTGGCGTTTTCTGAGTTCTAGGGCATGCAAATTCTCTCATTAATAATAACTGTCAGATTCCAATCCTTATTCTTGTTCCACAAAAACAGATCCACACAGCTCCACAGCACTCCACAGCATTACAGTGAAAGTTCAATGAGAGATTCAGAATCACATCTGCAAAGCCAGGTCCATACCCTGTTTTTCTTAGGTGTGCCGGTTTGGACACAAATCCGGGAGGAAACAACTCGAGAGGGGCGTCTCTCTCTCTCGCTCCTGCCTGCCAGGCAATCAGGCCCCGGCAGCACCTCCCCCACGGGTTCGGGAAAATAATTTCTCGAGTGAAAGTGAAAAAAACTATTTATTTAACAAAACAGAGTCCCCTGCTGTCACAGGTAAAAAGGATATTGAAACCCCCTCCCCTGTCCCCTAAAAGAGGACTATGGATTTTAGAGTTCTTTCTGTAGGTAAAACCTGCAGTCCTGAGCTGGGCCGGGCTGGCCAGGCAGGGTCCGACGATCCCCCTTGGAGGGTCCCGCCGAGCAGGTCCGGAGATGACAGCCGGGCTCAGATGAAAAGCAAGCCAAAAACAGGCCAAAAAGGAAAAGAAGCCTCTGAGGCAGATCACAGTCCCTTCTCCGCTGAAAGCCGAAGAGACGAGGGAGCAAAAATCCTCTAACCAACCAAATGTTGTCAGAATCGGGAGAGAAAAGAATGCAAAACATTCTAGTTGCCAGGTCAAGCTAGCCACTTTGAAGAGTTCTCTCGGCTTCTCTCTCCTCCCTTTGCAATTTAAAGGTATACTAGAAATCAAGCAGGTGATGGGGAATACAGTATGGTCATAGAATCACCCCAAGACATTAGGTTCCATTTAAAGAAAGCAGAGTTGAATGTGTGTGTGAAGAAGTGGGGGGAAGGCCTCCCACTGGGAACAGCAACCATTGGTGTTTAAAAAGCTAAAAAAATATATTAATAACTTAGAAAAGGCACCACTTCAAGCCATGTTGAAACTACATATCACTGTCAAATATATAAGGCAAAATTACTTAGCACTCACATGTAGTGAAAAATATTACTGTAGAAGTCTGACATGTTGCTATAGATTATCAGTTCTGTCTGGCTTGCTACAGAAAAGAAAAAATAACTGAAGACTGTGATGGACAGGAATGAGACCAGAAAGGAAACAAAAAACTGACTATGGTGAATTAGAAAGGCCATCAAACCACATGGTTCTAGGTTTGGTGCCATGCTTTTGTGTCACAGTCACTCCTTCCTGTATCCATATTTTATGCCCATGTCTGGCAGCGGTCTGGAATAACCTCACCCTACTTCTATACTCTGACAATGATTTACATAACATTGAGTGGGGCAGATGCACTCCTTTAGCCCAGGACTTCAGACTAATATCCCATCTGGAAAGGAAAAAGCCTTGGCCTCTATCATACATATCAGTTTGTAGTTGTACTCTATTTTGCCAGAGTTTATAAGTAAACAAAACAGAAAATAGAAGTTTCTATACAGCCTAAAACTAGATTTCTTGAAGTTGGATGGCTTCCTCTAATTTGTGGTCCATGAGAAGCGTAGGCCTGAAGAGAAATCCATATATCATGGATTATGTATCAGGTGTTGCAGAAGTTATCTAGCAGTATCAGGGTTGATGAATGACCAAGAAAAATGTTCCTGTTGCTGAGGACCTAATATTAGGATTGCATTGAAGGAAATTGTTATGAAAGCTGCTGAAAAGCTTCAAATTATAAACTTTCTGATAACTGCAATTGTATTTCATTCAAGATTTGTATGGATCTCTTTATATTCCTTGGGTGTTTCAGCAAGCACAATTATCTCAAATATCTCAGTCACAATTTAATTCATAATGCAAATAAATTATCCTACAACTTCAGAGAAGAGACCTCATTATTCAAATAAAATCATTACTAGATAATCAGCGTAATTTTGTAGAGATGATGTGCAAAATCAAAGTGTGCTTTTTAAAGGCTTTCTCTAATAAATCAGTAGAAATTTGGCAGCTGATTTAAAGGGAAATAGGATTCCACCAAGTATCATTATTCCAATAAAATATGAGTTCAATTCATGATGAAAAACATGCATTAACTTTAAATCTATCCAAAAGCTGATAATTCTTATTCTAGAAAAACAACCAAATAAATAAATATATCCAGGGCTGCTAAATGCTCACATTTGGGTTGAAGTGCCATAAAGTTGATAACAAAACTGGAGCACCTCATCTTTAAAGACAGGCTGAGAAAGTTGGGGCTGATCAGCCTGGAGAAGGGAAGGTTGTGTGGAGGAGACCTCACAACAACCTTCCAGTATCTGAAGGGGCCTGCAGGGAAACCAGAGGGCAACCAGAGTTTGGGGAAACCCAAACTCTTTGTCAGGAACTGTAGTGACAGAACAAGGAGTAATGGGTACAAATGGAAAGAGTGGAAATTTAAGCTCAATATTAGGAAGAAATTTTTTATTGTTTGATTTGTGAGACAGTGGAACAGGTTGCCCAAGGAGGCTGTGAATGCCACATCCCTGGCAGTGTTCAAAGCCAGGTTGGATAAGACCTTGAGTATCCTGGTCTAGTGGGATGTGTCCCTGCACAGGGCAGAGGGGTTTGGGACTAAATGATCTTTAAGGTCCTTTCCAGCCCTTAACATTCTATGATTCTATGAATTAACAATAATCTTTTTTTTTAATAATATGAAAAAGAATAAAGATCGAGAGGATATTCTTCTTTCTGTAACTCATTAAAATACAGGTGTTCTCTACTTTAAGATGAAGCTCTAGTAACTCTCAGTGCATTCTCTGCTCATGTAAAGCCATGTGTTGCACAACTTTTCATTTTCTCAGTTTGGGATAATACCTTAATGTTTGTTGCGTTATATCAGTGCCCCTAGATGTAAATACTGGAAGAGAACAGATAGATTTTGCAAGATGTCCAAATCGTGTATTATTCTCCGATTAGTAATCTCTTCATTCTCTGTAATATTTGTCACAGTCATATGTACCCAGACAGCAGTAAGTAAATACAGTGTTTGTGTTCAAATCCCCCACCCAGATGTGGACATTTAACTGCTCTGCCCCAAGCATACAATCAAAGACAAATATGTTAACATATGTTCAAGAAGAGATATATGTTTTCATCCACCAACTTTTCCATTCTCCCCCAGTGATTTATGGCATCACACAAATATCACCATTCTAATTTTCAAACTCTCTTCCAGAATTTGCAATGTTGCTGAATTCAAAAGGGACAGTAAGTCAAATGGATCAGACTAGATTGTTCCACGATGCTAATTTTCACATTTCATTGCTGCTGAGTAGATTGGTTATAGGACTGTGCATTGGTTACTATGTCATGTGTTTCTACATTCATCTTGTTATCTAAATGGCTCTGTTAGAGCTTTCTTAATGGAAGGTCTTCAGGGTTGTGGAATACTTCTGGTTTGCCAGAAGTAGGTTTGATAATAGTTAAAAAAAGGGACCCTAGATTCCTTTCATTGAGCTTCTTACTCATATACTAATTGCATATATTATTGTACTACTATATAAAATATAGTAAAAATATGTACTCTTATTTTAACCTAAGGTATAGTGACAGAGAAATTCTCCTCAACAACCTCTAAAAAGCAGTTTATCTGGTGCACAGTGTCCACATTCTTTCACAATTACCAGCAGGATTGCTAATATGAATGTCTCTTTGTATTCTGTCTCCCACAAAAGAGTGTTCTGTACAGAGAAGTCATTCAAAGTATAGTAGTACAAGCAGAATGGCTAATTCCAAGGGAGGAGACCCCCCTATCTTTCTCCCAAGGACTCCAGGTGGGATGGAGCCAAAAGGGAAGCATTGATCTGTTGGCTTCTCATGGAGAGTAAAAAAGGAAAATGAGTTAATGAGCAGACCTTAGACATATTAAATTTATATATGTTCTTTTATGATAAGTGGGTTTTTCTGTTAAGAATAAGCAATCTTACAATGTCAAGGAAGATTTAACAATTTAATAAGTTAATGTTAATAGGTTAATAAATTAATTTTATGTATAAAAATTTTGGGCAGTCAACAGTCTATGACTGTGTATTGACTGCCCTCTGTTAAATCAGTCATTTGCTACATTGGGCTCCAAATGTTTAGAAAAACAACCAAGTGAGAGAGAGAGGTGAAAAACCCTGTGTACTTGTTGTACTCCTGTTCACAGTACAGAAGTCACTGTGGATCTACTTTTTAGCAAAGGTGTGGGATGCTGGGAGGGCCTGTGAGCACTGGATGTGATGGGCTCACAAGGCAGCTAAAGCTGCAGAGCAGCTCTGCTCTTTCTGCCCCTCAGGGTATACACAAAACCCCTTGGGACTTGACAGTCCTTAATTGAAAGAAGGTGTTGCTGGAGAAGCTGCCAAACAGTCAGGTGCCCTAACAGTTGTCATACCAAGGAGCTAGAGAGGAGAGCTGTGAATGGAGAAGAATCTGTCAGGCATTTATCCTCTTTCCTCCTTTCAGTATAGGATTTTCCTTCAAGACAAAGATATCTTTGTGATTAAGGGAAGAAAATTATTACACTAAGCACCAAGCAGCTCAGGTTTATTCTTGCATGCTTGCTGATAAGGCCTTGATCTAGTCCTTCTTAATGATCCCAAAAATTTCAACTCTGACTTAATGACCATCAACACAAGCCTTCCACTACAACAGCTGTGCAAAACCTTGGAAAATGAGGGTCAAGGTTTGCATTTTGCCTATTCAATTCAACTAAATTAACCAGGAAACCAAGAAAATAAACTCTCTACTCACAGTTTGTTTCCTTCAAGTCCAAGCACATCCACTGTGGCACTGTAAGAAATTTGCCTAAACTTGCCAGCATGGCTGCTTAACACAGGAGGCCTTCAGAAAAATAAACACATCCATTTTCCAGCTGTTTTATGGTTCCTTAACAGCAAGACTTAGAAAACGGCCAATAATTTTCATACAAATATAATCTGAAAAAATAACACAATTGAAGAGAGGTTTTTTTACCATTCCATACTGTAAGGCTGAATACGTACTGCACAGGCACATCAGAATTCAAAGAGTAATTCTACTTTCAGGTGTTGTATTCTTTTGTGAAGGCTCACAGACTTTAGAAAGTCGTCTCTCAAGAGACAAGGGCTCACAGTATAGGACTGTTGTGAGGTTCTTCCAAAAATAAATAATCAAAGAGAGCTACTCTACTGAGTGAGAATATTGCAAGGAAACAGCATGTTATGGAAAACTACATCACGATTTTCATAACAAAGCAACAACACAAAGAAAGGAAAGATTGTTAAAACTGCAAGATGTGCAGCAAGACTGTCATCAGAGCAGGAACTGGTAAGTGAAACTGAAAAATATTAAATTGCCTTTATTCAGATAGGGAGTTACAGGGTCTGAACCACTTCCTTTGCATAGCCTCTGAAGGCATTAGGAGTGACACAAAGAATGCAAGATCAGGAGCCTGCAGCAAAACCAGGGCTTAGCTCAGCCGTTCAGGGAATTTATGTTCTCTCTGCTAAGATAAATTAGAATAACAAATATTGGGAGAGAGTAGACAGGGAGTTCACCTTGCTAAGTGGTTACCATTTGTGCTCCAAGTAGAAACATAAAGTAACAAGATCATGTCTGATTTACAAACAGGCAATTCTTTACTCTAATTGGAAGAAATAGAGATTCATTCCTGCCTTCATGTGCACCTTTAAGTCTGTTCTCATGTAAGACTTAGACTTTTTAAGCTGAAGCTTTCATTGTTTAATTTATTATTTATATTAGTGTTAGCATTAATATTTCATAGCCATTGGCCATCTGTGAGATGAAAGAGAAGCCCGAGTTTTAAAGTCAGAGAACCAAATACACAAAATTGTTTTTTCAAATTAAAAAATTGTTACATTAAAAAAAAAATACAGGAGAAGTTCTCTGCATATAAACTTCATTCATAATTCAAAACTTAAGATAATGAATCCCAAAGGTCAAGTCTTCCAAGTGATCTGGCTGACCTTGGAATCAGTCTGTGGGCCTCTCTCACTGCTCTTTAGTGTCCCCTGAGGCTTAGTGCTATTAGATCTTTTAAGCCTGGCAGCTCTCATCCTTCTCAGTTCTTTCATGAATCATAGAAAACTCAAGATATCAAGTGTCAAGATATACTGGGTATTTCCACAGCTTCCCTTGCCCATGACGTAAAACTATAAAACATCTCACAAAACTACCATTATGCAGCAGGTACTTATTCAAATTAATAATCTTTAATTTTTTCAGTCACAGCACGAAGGAGACCGCAGGAAATAGAACTGCTGTAATGCAACTTTCTGAGCATCAAGACATTTTCACAATGAGCAGTGTAGCCACCGAGCCATAGTGGAGCACACCAGAGTAGCAAATGGCTGATGTAACTCCTCAGTCTGGAGCGAGCAGGTCCAGAGAAGACAGCTGCAGCAGCTGGCAGGAGGCAGAGGGCCAGCTGAGGCAGCATCCCAGACGACAAAATGTCTCATTATGGTTCTGTACAGACATGCTTAGTTTAGTGCATAGTCTGTACCACAACAGATAATTTTCCATTTGCTTTAAATTTTATTATTGATCTAGGACTCCAGATTCCCCCTTACTGTTTTATTGAGACCATCTTTCAGCTTTGTATCTTCTAAATCTAGCTACTAAATTAAGTGAGACGATAAAGCATAATTCTCAGTTTTAAACAGGAGAACAATGAATATGTATTATTTGCACACAATATCTCAGGAATGAATCCTGGTTTTCAATTAAATCTCTACCAAAATTTTCTTAGAACACTATGTAATAGCAGCTAATGAGAAAAGCAGTGTTATCTGTAAATATGGATGTACCAGACAACTAAATATGACATAAAGTTTACAGGTTTAGGCATTGTCTTTAATTATAAAAATAAAAATCTTTCAAAAATGTGAGTATGAGAATGGATTATTTATTTCTTCTAATGTACAGACTCCTAATGTATGACAAGGAGATTTGTCCTGTATGTTGTGTGCTGTGTTTCAAAGACTTGAGTTCAACTTCTCAGGGCAATATCTCATTTTATTATTAATTATAAAACATTCAATTTTCTTTGGGCTTCCATTGAGCTCTGTTTTTTTTAAACAGAAACTTTCCTGAAAGAAGCTTACTTTGATTAAGGAGTAGCAACCCATTTGCTTCACTGATCCGATTTATTCCCTGGTACATTTCTAATTTTGTCTTCCATTCCCAATTTTTCTATGGAGATGTTTAGCTCTAACTCAAGGTACTCTACAGAATTATGTAGGATTCTCTCACCTGGTATAGACATCTATGTCTTACTTAACCAGTCCCTAATTTTTTAGAAAAAATGGGCAATTTTAGGATATAATTCATTCTTTCTAATACAGATGCTCAGAATAATGGGTCAAACTTCATTTCCCAAATTACCTTTTTCATTCACAACTGACAAGAAAGGAAATAGAAGACGGCTGATTCAGTGGACACATCCACAATCTAGACCACCTGCCCAGGTGTGGAGATTTCTTACAAATACAAGTTCTTTAAAGTGAAGTATTTTAAATTGCCTTTTGAGGCATGTGTTTGTTAATTGCCTCTGTATGATCTCTTTTTCATGATGCACCAACAGCTGTTTTGGTGTGATCATTGATTTAGGTGTTTGACCAGCTTTGCAGCATCACACTCCCTACGTGTTGGAAAGTTCCCAGTGGAAGCTGTGTACCATTAACCTTACTTTGCGAACTCATGAGCTTACTGAGGGACAGACCTGTGGTTACTAGGCAGAAGTGTACATTGGAAAAGATGCCTTTTAAGTTGTGTAACATAGCATGCTGGAGGCTTAAATCCCCAAGGATAAATAATTAAGTGTATCACTGTATTAAATTACAAAGTATATGTAGAATTTTAAAGCTTAAGTACTCAGGTGATCAATATAGCATAAAGGTTCAAACACAGGAATTAATATGCACTAAATTTATTTCAGCAATAATTATTTAGAATTGCAGTAATGAACAATACCTCAGCATTTAGATTATTTCATCTTCAAAACAGTACTATTATTTATTTTATTTTTCACATTTTTTGACCAGTTCTGAAGCAAAAAATAACTTCAAAAAATTATAAAATAAAATTAAAACAGGAGATAATAAAAACTGCCTCTGCAAAAAAATATCTGATTGAGCACCCTATATAAATACACATGGGTAGATCTAGATGAAAACTGAGTGCACGACAAATAAATCTGGCTCTGAATCTTTTCATTCCTCTTGGCGTATCTTTTAAAGGCTTCTGTATTAAAGACATATTTATATTTATTTGAGATACCTTAACTGTACATCACTATTTTTCTCCTCTCTTAATCCTAAATTGCAAGAACATTATTTGCACCTAATTTTAAAGTTAACAAATTAATGAGTTGATATTTTAAAAAATAAAAAATTGGCAGGCTAGAAGCAATTCTGGGGGTTGTGTTGCATTTACTTTGTTTTGATTAGTTTCTAAATCTTTCAACATCTTCAGATTTGTTTACTTAATACACTTCTGTGAGAGGAATAAATAGCAGCAGTAATATTTTTTGATGGTATGGCAGCTATCTCTTCCACTGAGCTGGTGAGAAGACCTAATTTCTTTCTTTATAATATCTGATAATCTGATAATGCTTGAAAAAGGAGTTATCCCCAGTCTTTAGATAAAGATATAGTTCAGAAGATTAAACCAGAGGTATACCTTGACAGTTAATTGATTAGCAGCAAAGTAAATGAATGCATTTGTAGGATGAAATATACTTTAAGCAGAAGGCTCACCTAAGACAAACACTCACTTTAGATCACAGGTAAGCTTTACTTTTCAAACTTATGCAAGATTTAATTATGTATGGTGAAACTCTCAGATATGAAAAAGTCACCAGATACTTCAAAAATAAAATCTACAAAGTTTAAACTGAAAATATGACTCTTAGAAATGACAGTCATAAACCACTAGGATAGCTTATCAGTGACACTGATAAATTTTCCATTACCTAGACTCCTTATGGCCTTGTTTTAGCAAAGCACTTAGACTTCCATATCCATGAATTCCACTGTACAGGTATAGTCACAAACATTTGTGTCCAGGAAGATGGGTTTTGTGAACTATCCAGACAAGAATGTAAGACTCCCTTTGAAACATGCTCGAGGCAGAGAAGTGGAATGCAAGCATGACATTAACCATAGCTCTTAATGGAGTTGAAGCCCTTTTCCTTTGAGCAGTGTCTGCTGTAGAAAAAGTGCCAGTGTGTGCCTGCTGAAACAGATGTAACAGCGCCTGGGCATCCCATACATTCGGATTGGACAGTGCACACAGCACATGTAGGCATGCAGTTGGGTTACAAGCTGCAAGCAGGCACAGAATCAAGGAAGGGTGGTATGGCGCAGAATCTCCTTGATGACTTAATTGAATGGATCGAAAGCAATGCAGTTTTGTGCATGACTGCATGGTGCTTCACTTCTCCCTGTACCTCTGCATAACCTTTAGTAAAGCAGAAGCCAGAAATTAATCTTTTTCTCAAACTTTATGAGCATGACCATATTTTGTACTGAAAGTAATTCTACAGAAAAATAGCATTTTATCATTCTCCAGATAACTCTGCCAGCAAGCGATCATGGGGAGCCACAAATGGTCTAGCTTTTTTGTTAATAATTAATTGGTGAAACTAGAAATCCTCTGTCCAAAATTATAGCGATTCAAGGATTGACATATAATGCAACTCTTTCCCGGATCTCTGTAGAGATATAATTCTCTAGGTTTCAGTTAAATCAGTTAAGAAAATGTCAAATCAACATTCAACCTGTGTTCTCCTTTCAGAAATGACAGAATTGCAATTTAAAGCAGAAAGAAATGCTATATGCAAGTACTACCGGTAGGTTGTTTCTGAAGATGACAACTTCTCCTTTCCTATTTATGCTACTGAATTCTGAATGCCTGTCTAAATCCTTCCCTCTGGGTCTTTCAAAAGTGTCATATCATAATAAACTGCTCTTTTGGATAAATAAGCATTGACAGCACAAAGGCTGATAGAGAGATCCGTTTGCCTTTACTACTAGCAAGTCTGTGCATAAAATTTTCCTTTATACAGGTTTTACAGTTCCTCAAAGCAAGAAACTTGTGTTCATCTAACATTCAGTTGTGTATCAGGAGTCATTATTCTCAAAGTGTTAATTTTCCAGCAACAGAAATGTCATGCGATGGAGCATAGGACCTTAGTTCTCAATAGTAACTCCCTGACCAAAGCATCTACAGCTTTGTCATTCTACTGCTGCTCCACTCAGATGAAGAAAAGCCATGAGTATATTTGCATGCATAAACAGATACACCTGACAGAAATCTACACCATACTGCATATCTGAGTTCAGAAGTTTGGTCACTATTTAGGGAACCTGTTAGTTTTTGAGATGCATTGTTGGTTTGCTGATGCAACTGAGATCTTCAGTCCGGCTTTAGAGAAATCTCCCAAATTGTCATTCCAGATTACTAGTTCTGTCAGTAGCAGACCGAGTTTAAGCTCCTCTGTCTAGACCCTATTCCATTCTGCCTCTTCTCTATCAGAACTTACTTCTCTCTCAGTCATGCCAGCTCAACAATTTATATAACTATGTTTCACAAAGATTTTGTGTAGATACATTTTGCTTTCCCATATTGGAGTTTTCGGTTTCAAATTTTGGACAGTAGCATAAACCTGGTCACCTGAACACTACAACTGATGCCAGTTTCTGTTGAAAGACTGCAACAATGCCTAACACAAGGTATAAGGAGGAAGGGGGAGCTGATCTGCTGCCTGTCAAGTATTAGAGAGGGACTGTGTTGAATTCTTTTCTACAGCTCCAAATCCACATCTAAAAGAAAGGTAGCTATGGAAACTAATACATTAAAGATTCAGTAAGGTTAACATATTAGAGTAATTATTCACCCAGATTACATTCATGAATATACTGGGTCTTAGAATCCACTTACAAGTCACCTTTGCACTGGTACTTGTTCAGAAGCTATCTTTTGGAAAACCATGCTAGAGTTACTGTATGACATAGATTTGGATGTGCCAGGTATATCTCACAGGATTTCTAATGTGTTCCCAAGATCCTTTTTAGATGATGGAGAGAGAAATGGGCTTCTGGAAGCTTCCGATGGAAGAAACTACCTGCACCAGTTCAGGCATCTAAGGCAGACAGAGATGATCTGCCTACTCGATGCCTTTAGAGATACCTTTGTGAAAGCTAGATGCTTAAGTTAGACAGATTGGAACCCATTTCAGGATATTTATACCAATTCTGACTATGCAACACTCTTTTTGTAATGAGAAAATCAAGTAATCTACATTTCTTGATATTATTATGCACTTCACATCCTTGGCATTTATCACCATTTTCAGCATACTCTCAGGAGCATAACACTGCCTATTAGCCTCTAAACCTTCCCAATAGGAATATTTTTCAATATTGATGGCTTCCTTTAAACCATATTTAAATAGATTGATGTATCTGTACATTAGCAACGCTGCTTGTTTGGGAGTTTTCACTAATATTTGGATTAATGTATATTACTTAACCTTAACAGACATTAGGAATCATGTAAGAGCTACAAACTCAGACCTTGACTTAGCAGGGAGTTCAAAGACTGTAAAATCTAGATCTATTGAGGATATAAGTACCTTCTCTGATTTGATAAAATACATCCTAATGGATGCAGCTAGTGGTAACAACAGGAGTCAAGACCATATGAGTTAGATCCCAACCTTACTGGCCCACATCTATCTTCTTATTTAAAACTTATGATAGTATTATCGGTAAACAAGGTATTTTGATCTCAAGACTTCAAGACTTTTTGAATACACAAATCAATGCCCCAATTTTCTTCGGGACTACCATGTACAATTATCCACTTTAAAATCAAAAAATAACGTTCTTTGGACTAGATATGTCTTACTTTAGATTAGTCTCAGGGAGCGCAGTTGGGGAACATGTTGTAAGACACCTGCTTCCTCTATCCTGCAAATCACTGTTAATGTGTAAGATTGTCTGGGCAGGGGGTGTGTAGAGGGTGTCCCAGGGACAAGCCTCATTGCAAACTGTTTTAATACCTTTCCTTTTACAAAACTGCCCTGTTGGTTAAAGAAGTCCACAGTGGGAAGGCTCTACAGAGTATATTTAGCATAACTGCTATTACTACACTCACCATTAAATTATTTATGATATTTTATTCTGAATTACAGTAATAAGACCATCAGAACTGGTTTCAAATCAGAGTTCTGTGAAATTCACATTTAATGCCCCATAGAATTCCATGCATTTGAAGTGTGAGCTTACCTACTTTCACATATTCCAAATGTTATTTTAAGGAATAACTTCATAAAATGAAGGTTTTTTTATAAAATGAAGCTAATTTTCCATTGAAAGCAAGTCAAAAAGCACATACATCTGGCAAAGGCATTTCATGCAAAACATTTCTATTGAAAAATGGCCTTAGTTCAAGTCAGTTGTCCTTCTATCTTGTGTTAGGCTGTAGGCACCACTTTGGCAAAAAAGTTCTCCCTTAGGTAACCACATGGTCTCCAACCAGGGAAGGGCATACTGAGAGAGATTCTCAGTGAGGGGATTCTCTTTGACGTCAGTTTCTCACTGAGGCCCTGCAAGGAGAGCAGCTTTTGGGTGGTGATTTCTGCTTCGGTCTGAGCCCCAGAGTAGAATTCAGATTGCCATCTCTGATATAAGAAGTTGAAAGACTATTGCCAAAGTTAATTTGGCCACAACTTTAACAACTCTTCCAGAAAAAAAAAAAGCACTTTGAGAGAAATTGGTTTGGGTTGTTTAACTGGTCTTTCTTTCCATGATCATTAGCACATGCTCTGACACTGAAGCGGTCTAAACAGCGGTGGCCACTGTTTGTTAAAGCTTTGTTTAGGCCTTGCCTGTTCAGGCCAGCTGATGTCTAAAGTGAGAGTTCCCTAGCCTTTCCCTAAAACCCCAAAGGCAGTGGTTTAAGGATCCACCATACCTTTTGTTGATACCAGTATAAAAATAGTTCATATGCTGGTAGCGCCTCTCATGGCATGTGCTTTGCACTGCCAGTCTGATCTGATGTGATACCCTAGATTCCCGAAAAAAATAAATCCTCTACCTGAAATATCCCAGCAGTGTTGAGCAACAGCTCAGTAGCCAGGTATTTATCACACTGGGAGTCTCTCTGCTGCTTTTAGTGCAAGTGCATACCTCTTTCCTCATTTGAGCCTCCCCACAAAGGAGTCTCACGCCTGTGGAAGAGTTATAGCATGTGGAACTCGAGGACCCAAGGGGCCCCCCTGCAGCTGCAGGTCTCATTGCCTGTCTGAGCAGCCTGCTGGATAGACGCTGCTGGAGGCTGGCACTCCTCTCTTTACAGGTGAAGCAGCTACACCAATGGCACAGGCCACACAAACTTCATCAATGGTTCACATCTGAGCTGGATTTGAAACAATTATCTAAGTCACTGAACCTCTGCGAGGAAGTGCCTTGTATTTCCTGCTCCTGACAAAAGATTACCTATAAGACATGATGCTAGCTTCTTCCTTCCAGTCACTGAACTTTACAATTTGGTGCTTGGTGTCTGTAAAAAGAGATCTAATACTTGTTGTCAAAAGCTCCCTATAACCAAAAGGACAAAGAGGATCATTGTGGAAGCCATCCTACCCATTTTGAAAAGAATCAGTCATGGGTATGGTATCCCCACAAATAGTCTACTTAACTCTTTCAGTCCAGCTGATGTAACGCACCGCTTTGGGCAGCAGCAGTGAAATGAGAGGAATCTGCCTCAGTGCTTCACAGTAGAAGAGGCTCACAGTCAAGTGTTACATGACATAAGTTTTCTGTGGTCTGAATGAAACCCATGTATCTGTTAACAGTATACTGGCCCTTCCCTCCAAAAAGCAGCTGGGAAAGCACTGTTCCTAATGGCTACAGTCTCATTTGCCAAAGGTGAATTAAGCAATGTATTTCTTCCTTGGGAAGTATTATGTTGTTCATTATTTTAACATTAGAGACAAAGTACGAAAAAATTTGATTTGCTGCACAGCACTGAAGTACCAGGAAAAAATGCCGATCATCTGAAAAAGCGACATATCACATTAAATGAGTTGGCCAATGCATACAAATTTTTGTGTAATTTTCCACCAGCTACCAGGCAAAATTATCTCAATTACATAAAAATGCACAATTTTGCAATGTCTGGCTCACTGAACAAAATGATACCTCTGCAAGGGCTGTTCAAATTATCAAACTCCATAAGCATAACAAAATAAAATACCAATTCAATGCAAAGCTAGTCTAAACTGTAGCTACAAGAAGAAGAAGGAGGGGAAAAAAACAGTGAATCTTCCTCCTTTTTATTTTTTCAGACCACTGGAATATATTGTCATCTGCTCAGCCCAGTTTTTTTGTAAGCAGTAGATAAACATCTGGGCTAAGTGCTATTCCTTGTAGAAAAGGAAAATTTCTTTTTTTCTCCTATAAACTGTATTATTATTATTTGTCACATTTTGAAATACATAGTAATTTATACTGGGAAGGGGCTAACCAGGCAATGACCTGACAGGCAAATTTAGATAATACTCTCTAGCAAATAAAAATGGTGACCGCCTGCCAACCTCCAATATCATTTTCTCAGCAGAGCAGCAATTCATGAGTAATTCAATCAGGTATTCAATAGAAAATTATTCCTGTTTTACAGACTGCCATCACTAACAGTGGGGCCTGATTTTGCTGCTTAACCACTTTGGCACACAACCAAAGACTATGCAATATTGGATTTTCTCCCACGCTGTTTCAGTAACAGCAATGTGTAAAGAACAAGACAGAAGGTAGAAATATGGGCATAGGACTTTGCATGTAACCACAATATAATCTGCACTTCCATAATAAATTTCAAAGGATTTTTAAGTGGGAAAACATTCACAAAAATTAATGGCAGAGCCATAGCACATGAGGAGCGTGGTGGCAATGCATTTCAGCTGTGACAAGCTAACAGGTGCAGTTAGTCTGTGCTTCACAGAGATGTCCAAGAAGAGACCTCAGAGTGTGGCAGACATATTGCCTTTTATAGGAGCACAGACTGACTGAGTCCTTCCAGGTACAATCCTGATGAGAGAAAATACACTTTAGCTCCCAAAAATATAGCCCTAGGTCTTCCTTGCTGTAAGGGTAGATGGGTTGCTCAAAGGGCTGTTCCCAGTGCTCTGCCCCCCTTCTTCAGAGCAGCCTGTGGTTAGTTTGTGGCTGTTCCCGCAGTGTCAATGCTCTGCTAGCTTCTCTCCTGCCTGTCGCTTCTTTTTCCCACGTACACTGTTTTGCTAACAACTTCCACTGTCTCAATTCTCTTATTCTCTCAATTCTCTCTACAGCATGCACCATACATAGACCTAAATTCTTTCTGTCAGCTCCTTAAGCAGCCTCTTTTTTCCTTTTTAGAGCAAATACTCTAAACACTTGGAGTATCATGCCATTGATGATATACCGCCTTTTTCACGCAAATTCCCCCAAGCAAATGTAAGGAACAGCAGGTGATGCCCCCAAGCCTTCACTGGTTCCTCTCATCATTCCCTTTTCTCCAATCTGTGGCCAACAGAAGTCTCTCACTCTTGGTTCATCTGCCTAATGAAACTCTCTGACTTATACATAGGTAGAAGAGCAATGTCCCAGCACACATCCTCTGTAATATACGATACATTACAGAGACCAAACGAGACTTACTCCTTCAGAATCACAGAAACACAAGACTGCAAAGCAGGCCATTTCAGTTATAACTGGAAGCCCCAAAAGGTCCTCCAAACATCTACTCTGTTTAGGACAGGCTATAAAGCAACTTCATCTCCTTCAGGTAAAAAATTGGGAAATCGAGTTTCAACAGTTTGAATGGTACAGGACATGTTCATTGATGTATATTTTTAAACATACAAGAACTTTCACGCTCTGTCACAGGTCGAAGTAGAGTCCACCAAGACTTGTAGTTTTATCTCAGCTTTGGAAAGGATCTGGTCTACTTAGAGTATTTATATACAGGACCCAATTTTTTTTTCCCGATTATGGAAAGAAGCATGCGACTTGATTTTCTGTCATATCCCTGCTTCAGCTTGCTTGAATTCCAGTTCAACTACCTCATGAAGGGCCAATATCTTATTCTTAGTAGAATCATGCTGTAGCATCAATGTTTTTGTCCTCTAAGGTACTCTTAGCTATGATAAAAAAGAACCTCATTCCCAATGTTCATACCTTGTTTAAGTTCTAGAAAATTTTAAAGTATTAGAAGTCATTTTGATCTGAAATGTTCTAGCAGAATTTCACTGTCAGGGGAATGCCCTGTCAGGAAGAATCACCCACTGGAAACAATCAGAGAGCAGCTCCTGTCTTATCACAGTCTGTCGTTTTTTTAAAGTGTAAAGCCTACAGATGAATGATATTGACCTCTAGATATCAGCTAAAGCAGGAGCTCAAGAAAGCCACCCCAAAGAGATTAGCCTTTCATGGTAACAGACAACAAGAATTCTACTGAACAGCTTCTCGATCATGAGGATACATCATGGCAAATTCATGTGCTACAATACTAAATAGAAAATATGTAAATCCTGAATAAAAATAATAAAGGAAAAAAGAATTAGGTTTGGGAAATAGGGAGTAAAAATTTTGAAGAAATGCTAGTTGCAAAATTGCCTTCTGGGACAGGTGTTTCATCTAATTGTTTTACATTTCAGGAAAGGTCTTGACTTCTGCAGACTGAAATAAGTGCATAGGTCAGGGGCAGATAAATGTAGTTGAACTGCCAATAATGAAAAATGCTTTAAGATAGTCCATGATCTAGCCCCTTTATCTGCTAGTGGTAAAATATGTTTATTCACTGCTCATTCCTCAAGTTATTCCTTCTAAACTATTTACTTTGGGGAAAAAAAGCCTCATAGATCTTACATACCTGGCCATAAATGTTCTTAGCCCTAAAATCCTAAGTTTGCATGAGCTGCCCCAATAGTTTCACATATGTGCTCTAACACGTAAAATAATTAGGGCTGCATAATAAGTCTGAAAAGACAACTCTTGAAAGACCCTCTGAGGTAAGAGCCATTAAAAACTTTAGGGCCACAGTTAATAAAGAACTGTATTCTATTTTGGATTCTTTTCAGAGATGAAGGGTTTTAATTTGCAAATAGCAAATCTTTATCAAGCCACCTTAAGCCAGTTCCATGCTGATCTCTAAGGCCGACAGAGTGAGAGGCTGATATCTCACCTGCAGTTCAGGAAATGTGAGGAGAGATTTCAATTCAAACCTCGGCAGGAACAGAGAAGCCTTGTTTGGAAGTTTCTTTCTTGGTGGTCCATACATAAAAGAAAACTTCTTAAAAGAGAATGGATTTTGATTTCGCATTGCCGAAGGGGTCCTTTTAGTCAGTTTTACATTGCAGAATGAAGGCTCTATGCAAGCTAACATCTACAAATAAAAAGCAAAGACTTTTCTTTCCGTAAAACATGCTCCTCATTAAAATTTACAGCTTGCACATTTTTTTCCAGTGTCACTGCTATACTGAGGCTGTCTGCTTTGCTTCTACAGCAAACAATCCTTTTCCCTTATATCTATGATGGAGCTTTTCTACATTAAGTCTTTATTTTATCAGGCAGCACAGAGAGAATTGTTATAGATTCATGGGGTAGGGAGAAGAAACTGATGGTAAATGTATTAAAGCTGATCATCATACTTATAAAGAGATAGTATAATTACTCAAAAAAATGATGGTTCCTGCCAGAAACAGAAAGCAGTTAGTAACAGGAGCAGAAGAAAAATGCAAAATGCATTGCAAATCCCAGAGAAGATTTACAGAAGCTGGAATAAACTCCTACAGATTTTACATTCGATTGGGGCAATTTTTAAAGTTTCAGCATTGTAAAGAAAATCTTGAAGGAGAAGAAATAAAAAAGCATTCAAATAGCTTTATTCTTATAGACATTTGCTTCTGATGAAAAGCATGCTCTTTAATAGACTGTAGACGAAGATATGGTAGCAGGTCTCTGTGTGCTGGAGGAAAAGGGCTCACTTTGTATTTGCAGAATGTTGCTGTAGTGGTGTTCTCTCAGGTGCCTGGTCCTGTGTAATTCCGAGTCCTTCTTAACTTTGCAATATTCTGATATGTTAAGATGGTTGAAAAATGAGAAACTACTCTGTAAAAAATGAAGTGGAAAAGCCATTCCCCATTCAAGAGTTGAGAAGTAGATTTTTTTGACATTTCAAAATTTTCTCGAGATCATTAACCAAATCATTTTATCATTCTATGATTCTATGATTATCAAATATATCAAATAACAAAAGGAATTTTTATAGTTAATCCAAATTCATTTGAGGAAGAAGAATTAACTGAACAGGTCACATTTTCAGTATTAAATATTTACTAATCAAATTTTCAGACATTTAAAATCAGGATTTTTTTTTTTTAAACTGTAAATTTCAAAAAAAAAAAATCCAGCCTTAGTTTTCAGCAAACTAAAAAAATAGTTTTGCTTGAGTCAGTCTTCTAGGAAGCACTCTGCTTGTAAGTGATTCCTGTTACAGAACAATTCATATATTCAAACTGGGGTGGGCTTAATTTCTAAATAAAATCCCCAGTCAATAACCTACCATTTCTTGCATTGTTAATTCTTCACCTGATCAAATCTTGCTGCACTTTTTGCAGTGGTAGAGTCCTTTACAAGATAAATACACACAACCATTTTTTTGCCCATAAAATCCAGTCTATTACATCTTCTGTACATAATTCACCCAACACAGCCTTAGAGGCCATTCAGATCAGAGGTGCTGGTGTCCTCAGGTTTGGAGCCTCATCTTCCTGACTAGCCGCTTTGAAGAGTTCTCTCGGCTTCTCTCTCCCCTCTTTGCAATTTAAAGGTACACTAGAGATCAAGCAGGCGATGGGGAATACAGTATGGTCATAGAATCACCCCAAGACACTGACCCTTCCTCAACTCTGGCCATTTAGGATTTGTAATGCTTCTGCAGCTATCACTGGTTTTTTGTTGTTTGTAACCAGAAACATGAGGCAGCTTAGGTCTTAATTTACATATCTCTGTATTGAGTCACAAGTTAGGAGAGATGAATCTTCACCTGAAGGTACACTGACTAGAATTTCAAACAGAAGTAAGGTACTTAAAAAACTGTGAACTTGGTTCAGCTTTTAGTAAATCTGAATTTATATGGCTAGATTGAAAGTAGAACCTCCAAGTCATTGAAAATTAATGAAAAATTGCTTTTGATTTCAAGGTTATCTGACTTCCTGCAAGTCCCTCATCATTCATATTTTCTTTCCTATGTTTAGCAATGCTCTTTCCTTCCTGTACGATTTGTCGGAGCTAGATTGGTACATCACAGTGTGTATTTATGTCACACAGTACAGAGGAAGTGCAACAAGTCTGTCTTTACACTAAGTAAAGCAGAGAATAAAATGGAATAGGGGGATATCTAAGTTCCTGGTTTTTAAATGTACCGACACACCATAGGAGATAGAGCAGTTAGAATTTAATTTGCTGTTTGCTTGTTGCTCACTGAGAAAGTCTGATTCCTACCAGTTCCCTGATGAGTCTGATGACTGTTGTCACATACTGTACCTGTAATTTGCCAGAGATCTTGGGGGTTTTATGCTACAGATAATCCCTGTGGCTTCTTCTTCATGCCATTGGGAAATGTCCTTTCCCTGAGTAACCAAGAATCGAGAATTCTGAGCCTGTCCTTTCAAACCTTTTGCATGTCTCAATGGGACCTGGATAACAACCTTTTGTTCCACACTTTTCTCTGTAGTATATCTGCCTTGAGAGAAGAAACATTATTAAGGGATCTAAAAGTAAGCCTTTTCTAAATTTCATGTTTCTAAAAATCTCATAGGATTTGTACTAGAGGATGGCCTTTACTCTTTCTTGCAGTAACTTTCAATTTAAAAAAAAAACATGTCAAGTAGCCCACAAAACACCGAAATAGCTGGTGAGTCATTATAACCAAGGGTCTATAAATAAATCATATAGTTCTGTGTTTGTATTATTATACTATGCTGCAGGGTCTATCCAGAGCAATCATTACTCAATGAGAGAATTGCTTTTTCAGTTTTTACTATCCACTGAAGGGTACTTTTGAGAGTAGTCATTGACAATACACTGGCAAAAACACTCTTTGGCAGCTAGTAACAGAGAGATTGAGATTCTAAAAAAGTACAGTAACTTTCTGAGGGAGCTAATCATACTCTATTAGTGAATTCTTCATTGCAGTAATTTTCTACCCGATTATACCACTAATTATTGTCTCTGGTACAGGGTGAAATATACTTGACATTTCCCTCTGTATCAAATGGGTATTGGCTACCACTAGTATATTTGAGTGATGTATTTCAAAATATGGTAATTTTACCATAAGAAAAAGGCCTCTCACAGGATGAGACTGCATTCTTGAAGCAAAATTATATGTAAGTCTTTCCAACAACAAAATTTCCAACAAAAAAATTTCAGATTATAGATGTTAATAATGCTTTCTATTTGTATAATATGTACAGCCAGTCTGAAAGTGACTTACTCACTACTGAATAATCTTCATTCATATTAGCAGTCCTGTTTCACAGGTATGTAACAGTGCTAATTAGGCCGGCGCTGTCGAATCACTATGCCTAATTTTATCAAGCTAAGCATTCACATTCGTCCTCCTAAATCAGAGGACTTGATTCCCAAAAAAGCTGAGGAAATTTACTCCTCATTGAACTCTCTGCTTAACATGTTAGCTGTATTTAAATTTTCAGAATTTAAAATGTTGCTGTAATTGGCTAAATGCGGCAAAAATTTATGCCAGAGCTATAACTAGGCATATTCTGGCTCCTGAGTTTGTTTTCTAAACACCAAGCAAAACGTCCTCTATTCTATTACAAAATACAGTATTTGCCATTTTTTCCCAATTTCCAAAAGCCAATGTTAAAATTCAAGTTTTCTTTGGATACATCATCAGTTTTCCCATCTCTTTAATAGATTTAATTACACAGCTTTACAAATAAGTTCAAAATCATATGTGGCACTAGCAATGAATTGAATTTTAAATGCTGGCTTTTATGTAATCTTGTAAACAGTTTTATCATTCTGCTTTTGCTTGCCCACCAACTGGTCAGTGATTTCAGAAAATCATTATTCTTTTATAACTCAAGGTCTTAAATATGAATTATCCATCCAAAAGTATATTACTAAACACGCATCCACAGGAAGCAATGTCTTTTATCATCAACAGTAATGTTTTAACTTCCAATTCCTGTCAGTGAACTTGACAGAAACTTTCTGGGCCCTCGGTACCTTGAATGTTTGGTCATGCCTAGACTGAGGAATGACTCCTTATGCTGGGGTGACGATGGCACGTGGTTTGCCTCTGTGCTCTGGAGTACCCTGGCAAAGCTGAATGCGGTGCTGTAGGCATGGCCCTACACGGACGTCACACGGCAATCCTGTGATGAGGCTGCCAGGCAAACAAGCTTCTCTGCACTTTACTCCACAGTGCAGTCATGTCTTTATTCCCCTGGGTTTAGAAAGGTTGAATGGCTCCCAGATCTAGGATATGAAGAGCAGTTTGGGCAGGGACCTGTCTTTTTGCAGCTGTGCTGGCAAGCTTCAGTCAAGGCTAATTCTGTCAGTTAACAAAAACCTTCCATAAGGGCATCTAGAAAGCCAAAAAATTCCTTACTGGCTCACTCACTTCTTCAAAGATTCAGATTCTGAAATCCCATCAATCTTTCCCCCCACAACCCCCCAGTTTTATTTTATTTTTATTAATTCCCATTTGGGAAAAAAGCAAATTTTAATGATGTAGCTTTTTCACCAAAATTGCCTAGTATTTTCCATCCAGCTTTGCTGATGAATGAATGGATTTTTTACATCCCTAGGGACTGTATATCAGTGAAGGGAGAAATTCTAACCCAAAATATTTCAGCTGCTCTGGAAGATTCTGGGAATCCAGATAATTTGCTCCTGCCCTGAGCACCAATGGTAAAATGAGATGGATGCAAAATTCAATTAGATTTGAAGGGCTCAGCTGGCCATCATTTTAGAACAGTATCAAAGGCATTGGAATCAGCATATCGCATTTCTTTTGACAGCTTATGGAAAAGCAACCAATGAGAGAGTACAAAATGTCAGCCTGGCACACCTCATGTGTCAGTGTGCAACAGGGACCCCAGGAAACCTCTTCTGTGGAGTTGTTGAAGAGGAACAAAGGATTTTGCAGAAACATTGCATTCCAAAATTGAAAACTCATGTTCTTTAGTCAGAGGAAAGTTGAGAGCAACTACCATTAAAAGGATATAAGTTTTTGTGGGAAATGTTTAAATGTTTCACAATCCTGGAAATAAATCAGAATCCTGAGATGGAAAAAGCTTCAGAGGTGATTTATGTGGTACAGGTGTAAATAAAATGCATGGTATGTAGAACACATCTCGGTGCAAATATTAGGCCAAATTCCTGAAGATTACAGAAGGAAACAGCAAGGGGATAGGGGATTAGGGATTTAACTGTAACAGCTGAGAATGGAATGGCTGAAGCAGTAAAACAATTCTCTAGTTGTACAAAAGCAACAGTCTCTGACTCCAATTTCTAAATAGAAACACAAAAATTCTCAGAGTAAAAGGAGAAAAAAAAATCAATCAAAAAGGCAAAAGTTCATGGGGAAATTTCAGTATTCATCAAATCAATTTTTATTGCAAATGTGAAAATTTCCTGTCAGAAAAAAAGGCATTGATTTGTATCATAATGATGAAAGTTTGATTTGTACCATATGCATTCTGTAAAAGAGAAATTTACAGAATGCATATGGTACAAGTGTGTACCATATGTATTCTGTAAAATTCTGAAAAGCATTTGTTTTACTTTCTGGTTTAGATGGCCTATAGTAACAGTCACTGTATTGGATTCTGTTGAAAAGATGGGAGAGGATGAAAGGGGGGGGTCTTAGAATCATAAAATATGCTGAGATGGGAGAGACCCAGCAGGATTATCAAGTCCAGCTCCTGGTGTTCCAAAGGACAGCCCCAAGAGTCACACCACACGAATGTTGTCCAGACACTTGAGCTCTGTCAGGCTGGGTGCTAGACCACTTCCCTGGGGAGCCTGTTCCGGTGCCCAACCACCCTCTGGGTGAAACACCTTTTCCTTATGTCCAACCTACACCTCCCCTGACACAACTTCAGGCCATTCCCTCAGGTCCTGTCACTGGTCACCACAGAGAGGAGAATAGTGCCTGCCCCTCCTCTTCCCCTCACAAGAAGTTGTGACTGCAGTGAGGTCTCCCCTCAGTCTCCTCCAGGCTGAACAGACCAAGTGACCTCAGCTGCTCCTCATACGGCTTCCCGTCAAGGCCTTTTACCACCTTTGTTGCCCTCCTTTGGACACTCTCTAATAGTTAAAATAGCTTTTTGATATTTTGGCACCCAAAACTGCCCCCAGGACTGAGGTGAGGCTGCCCCAGTTCAGAGCAGGGCAGGACAATCCCCTCCCTTGCCCAGCTGGCAATGCTGTGCCTGATGCCCCCCAGGACAGGGTTGGCCCTCCTGGCTGCCAGGGCACTGCTCACTCGTATTCAACTTGCCATTGACTGGGACCCCCAGGTCCCTTTCTGTGGCACTGCTTTCCAGCATCTCGTTTCCTAGAATATCTACACAACCAGGGCTGTCCTGTCCCAGGTGCCTTATCCCTGAGACTGCTGGCTGCCATTCACTCAGAACATGTTATTGTTCAGAGCTTTAAAAACTGAAGCTATGTTCCAAAATATGGGTTCATTATGTATATGACTGGTCAGAAAAAATGCTGATAGAAGAAGCTTTATTTCCTATTTTCTTGGTGGGCTTTTCAGAATTTATGTGTACTGGTAACAGTCCAGGAATCTTCAGAAAAGACAATGAATTCCATCTGGAGTGAGAGAAGAACCTGCTATGTGAAACTGAAATGAAGAAAAAGCTTTGCAGGTAAACTTCTCACTGAGAAAGTGCTGTGGAGATATATGAAAGAAGGTATATCCCACTGTTTCGTTTCTATTTTTTATCAAAAAATGAGAGCTTGCATATATTTTTTGAACATAAAATAAGACTTACTTGGCTCCATTTAGCCTTTATATCTCTAGCCAGTGAAACCTTCAGATCATATGTTCTGGCAAATTACTGAACACTGAAGGAGCATCAAAAACCCTAACAGGTAACAAAATTTACTATTACAGGAAACTGATTAATAGTTCAAGGGACAATTAAGGACAGAAGGCCAAATTAAGGATTAATTTAGTTAATTAGGCCATTGTTAAGGCTCACCTGTGTGTTGGACTTTGTGAATACCTGCTCAAACTTGTCGTTCTCCCTATCTAATCTAAAATACACAAATCCTTCAAATCTAGATTCATTCACAGTCTAATCAAGACAGAAAAAATTGGGTCATGCATAAGCTTAAAAATACATTTAAGTAATTTTATTTTAAAGAATATGATCTTAACCGCCTTAGGTAATTATTCATCCACTCCTGGCAAGGGTCATCATTAGCAATTGACCAGTCTGTTTACTGTGGCTAACATTACACTATATTCATGTATTCTTGGATTTTCCTTGGTTATTATTAGACATCAGTAGAATATATGGCAGCACCAGGCCTCTGTCATAATTCCTTAGGAAAAGTTTTGTGACTGGTTGCCCCTTAGCACAAATTAAATCTCACAGCTCACGTACCCTAAGCCCTCAGAACCAATGCTAACATCACCCAAATGCAGGCACTTAAGGGATATGCTCTGCAATGCCTAAACTTCTGAAAGAAACTGAGCATCAGTCTAGTTTTTAAATAAGGTGACTGGATCAGAATGCTATTCATAAACTTGGTGCAGTTAGATGCCATGAATCAGCCCAGCTTCTAAGTGAGCTTCCAAAAGAATAGGCTTAAATTGAAGGATGATAGAAAAGTATAATGTTTGCCCATGTCTTCTGTGTGTTGTTCATGTTGGAAGCGTAATCAACATTCATTTCATCCTCTATGAAGACAAAGTGAAACTCAGTCATTTTTAGTTCTGTCCAAATTATCCTTTTCTACAATGACTAAAACTGACGAGTTTTAACAATATTTATATTACATCATCAGCTAAATATTCAATTTCTTTTATTAATATTTGTTATTTTCAGACTATATGAGAAACATTAAGAAAATTTTATGTACTTTAAAAAAGAAATCAAAACGTATTGATGTGACACTTTATTAGTTACACACGGAAATATTTTCAGAAAATTGTATCAAGTGAGTTTTTGAAAGACTGTAGTAGACACAGTGCTCTAAAAGTGTCCAAAAGTGAAACGTCAAATCTACAAAGACTGCTAGGGAAGATCTCTGTTACACATTCTCAGCCAGCTATTTTTTTCTGGAGCGTTTACTTGGAAGTATCTTCGCAACTCTACAATGTAGTAAATTTTAATCAGAAACATGAAAATAAAAATAGTCTGGATATTTCTCACCATGACCATCGTGACCCTTCCACTGATCTTAATTGTTAGCAGAAATAAAATTCCCTATGCAAATTTGCGGGTGGTGCTGAAGAAAAGATTTACCGTTTGACTAATTTGTCAGGGACTCCATGCTTAACTGTGTAATTATATACATTAGCACGAGGATTCCTCACAAAGCTCTAACTAGTCGCTAAACATTTGAAGTGATGTAGACCACCTTTTGTTCCTAGACTATAATGCAGCATTTCCAGATGCAGAGCAAAAGATGACACAGTTAAATACCCTTAGTGTGTACCCTTAGTTTTCACCGAGATGAATTAATATCTCAGCTCCAGGCAAGTTGCCTTATTTGTCCCTGCAAACAAGCCAATAGACAAAGAACTGCATAAAACTGGGCTTCACATCTTTTTGATTTTGTGGCAATAAAACCATTTTTATAACCTACTTAGTGATAAGATTTTTAAAATTTTATTTTATATGAAAAGGTCTGAATTCTACAAAGAGTACTTGTACAATGAAGAGTTTATAAGGCAGATTTTCAAACTGTAAAGTATGCCCACCAGACAGCATTCTGCTGAAGTCCAGAACAACTCTGATGTGCTGGATGAACAGTGGTCATATTTATGCAGATGCAGTACATCTGGATGGCCTTGTTTGCAGAAATTTAATGGCTTTGAGTGATGCTTTCTTCTGGTGCAAGGAGACTGCTTTTACCACACAGAAATGCCATTTGCCATACCAAAACTTTACAACCTTAACAAATATCTTCCCTCCACATCATAGTTTCTAACATGTGCCATAAGGAAATTCCTCCACATTGAACCAATTCTAAAATTTAATAGATTTATAGTTCTAGAGGCAGATTATTTCATTTTGCTGTCTGTGTGAGAAGACCATATCATTCCACTTTACAGTTTCTGAACTAAGACAGAAACCTTTGGTACTGTTGGAGAGTTCATCTTTTGAAAAAGAGACAGGCTTGATGCAAATCCGTCTCATAATAAAGAACCTACCATAAGTTCTCTGTTTTAAAGTAAGTCATTCTAGTGGTTAATTACTTTCATACCCAGACAAATGGGCCCTTTTCATGTTTGACTTAGTCTACCTGCAGCTTCCAGCCACTGAGGTTTGCAATGACTTTTCTAATTAGGCACATCTCTACTGTCTGATACCTGCTGGCCATTTAAGTTCTAAAGAATCAAGTCATCCTGTAAAATGCAGGTAAAAACTCTGTTCTCTCTTGTTTGCCCTTCCTCTGCCCCACTGAGCTCTGGCTGCATCTCTAATGAACTACATATATTGGCTTTTGTGACTTTTATGTATTTCACAAAATCTGTGAAATACACAGGTCAAGTGGATGAAAAAGGGAAGGCAAAACTTTGGTGAATCCTTATCTACAGTTAAGGAAGAATGAGCATTTAAAAGGAAGCATGTAAGTTCTTTCTAGGTAGAAGTCTTGGATTTCATTATGTTTCTTTCAACTATAATGAAGTTGGGGTACACAAGGTTCCCTGTCTCAAATGTCTCAATTTTCTCTTTGATGAAAATTGTAGAGTAATAATATAAGCAGAAATGTTTTGTGACTTTCATCAGAATAGCTTTTTTAGAGCAGAGTTAGCTCCAACAACCCACTCTTTAATCTACTCACATAAACAGACAAAGAAAAGCATGAGGTTTAGTTTGAAGCAGGATTATAAATAAACAACAAGAATAAAAAATAAACTAAGTAACTAAAAAACCAGACCCAACCCACAATTAGATAGTTAGCCTATACCCCTTCAAGCTGTCTAGGGAATTTTTCATTTAGAAGTTATCCTTAAAAAGCAAACATTACATTATATTTTACATTGTTTGAGAAACAGAAATACAGGAAAATCAGGGTGTAAAGTGAAAAACCTTGTTACTGTGTATTTAAGAATGATTTAGTATGCAGTTATTGAAGTCACCAGAAGCAACAGCATAGTTCAATTTGCTAAAGGTATTATACTATTAACCTATACTCCCTCCTCTTTTTTCTAAAATAAATCCTCCTGTATTTAAATTTGTCAATCTCAGTGCCAGATAAAATTGAATTTATTTTGGAAATTGTAACTATCCTTCCATATCAAATAATTATATCTTTCATTAATTTTAATGTTATTTCACTGATAAAAAATAATTCTTCTGTACCTAGGTTAGGCAACAATGTCACTTCATGTATTTCACTAATGAACTTTTACGTTAAGAGTCAGAGCTAAATTATTTTGTCAAATGAAAAGAAAAGTTAATTCTTTGACATTCACAGGTAACATTTATCCATTCTTCATCTTCCTGACAATAACAGGCTGTGCCAGAAATGCTAGGAGGAAGTATGTTTGTTCTGGTAAAATGGCTGGATCAGGACTCAAGAGACCTGACCCTGCTGCAGACTATCTGTATGACCTTTGGCAAGTCACTTGATAGATATATGCCTAATAGCGATATTTGCAATCAGAAAATAATATCTGACAGGTGTGGTAGGGATGCATTTGCTTTATATTTAGGGGTTTAGGAGTAGCTCAGAATGCCGAATCCTCCATGAAACAATGAATTTGAGAATATGACTGCAATATGAAAGAAATAAAAGAGTTCTGAATTAGAGAAACATTACTAATCCACTGAAAAACATATAAAAGTATTATTCAAAAGAAAATCCATTACATGATAATGTGTAATATCAAGAAAAGAAACTTACAACTACTAGGCATTTTAGCAAAAAGTCTCTTGAGGACCCGTTAGAGATACAAGTATTGATCAAAACTCTGCTTTTCTCCAGGCCCCATGTGTAATTGCTAGCAATTCTTATTAAATACCCTTTCCTACTGAAAACACTACAGTGTAGTGTCATGCCTGAAAATGTTTCCCTCCATTCTTTTGTAGAGTAAATTATTCCTAGTACTTGATTGTTACTGCAGAGGAGTACCTGGAGGGGAAGGGCAGAAAAGGAGAAAGCTAAATTTTAAATTGGTATTCCCAAGAGAAATTTGGTCTCTTGGCAATCCTGGAGTACTGATGATCATAGGGAAGGAGCAAATACCAGTATCTGATTTGGCTGGCATGAATTTGAGGGATTCACTTAGTACCAAAAAACCATTGTACTGAGTTCTTGTTCTCTTAAATAGATTTACAGTCACTCTTAACATAGTAAAAAAGGGAGAGGAAAATCATTTTTTCCCCTGTGTAACATAATGACAGCTAAGTTTACAAGACTCTGGAAACAATGTCTTTTAAAGCTCAGACAAGTTTAGAATGCCTACTGAGAAGAACTTACACTCTGTGACCAGTTTGCACTACATTCAATGGTCAAGAACAGGGAGAAACTGCACTAATGGAAAAGTCAGATGAATCATCTGGGATGGATCACCCGGCAAAAGGCTGTTTTAAGTGCAGTGGTGCAGGAAAATTTAATGCATGAGAGAAGGCACTGTGTACAAGGAGAAAAGGAGAGACAAAATACAGGCTGGTGCAAAACAGCCACAGACAAGACTTGTGCCATGTTGCAAACAAAGAAAAAATAATCACCAATGTACTATAACTCTAATATACTAATTAATAAACCCTAATTAACTGATACTAGTAATAATTACAGTGACTGCTGTTGCTCTTTCACTTTGATGTTCTGTCATTTCAGGATATCTGCATCAACTCTGTTCAAGTGTTAGTATACTTTGGGCCCTCAGAAAAGACAGCATTACGAACGTCTGAGGAGAGTACAACATCTTGTTTCACAGGGAAAAAGGAGGTCTTGCTTTCATCACCTTTTCTTACCCATGTTCTCTTCCTTTCTTGCTTATGTCTGCTACTGGGCACATCACCCACCTGCCAGTCCTCTCATCTCCTCTTCTTTTGGTTTCACTTTTATGCAGCTTTCACAAAAGCAAGCCAAAGGAAAGGTAAATACAGTACTTGTTAGACAGATGAGAGAGGGTGGAATTCCTTCACTGCAGAGAGGAGGTAAGATAAGGTAAAAACAGAGTGAAAACTCTTCTTTGGAGGTGGTGAATGATGTCGGATAAATCATGCACTGCTTAGTCAGAAAACTCATTTGTATACAAGTACCTGAAAAGGAAAACAGGTTAATAAAGATTAAATTTTATCGTTATGCATGGAAATTCTTTTAAGCTATGATAACAAATGCTATTTGAATGACTGAAATATTTTTTTGTTGTTGGTTAGGATCAAAGCCATCAACTATGTCAGTCTGGGACATTCTCACAGTAATAAGGTTCAGACCACAGCCCTCAGTCTGCTGGCAAAAACTGTGGTCAGATATGAGAGTATTATTGCTATTAATACTGGTAAGGCTTAGTCTGAAATCCTGCATGTAGTCACCAAAACTCAATAAAATTAATTCTAAAGGGATGGGAAAGGGTGCATTACAATGTCATGTATGATGTAGAACACATTTTGCATGAATGAAAAAACAGAATAAACAAAGTTCTTCAGCCTAGCAGCGAAAACCAGCAAAACAAGATTGAGGATATTATTGTTTCCTAAAAATACATCAGGGAAATAAACAGAAGAGAAGGAAGTTCAAGGGAAAAAAAGCTATTGCCTAAAATGAGCAAAATAACATTGTATGGTAAAGGGCAATGCTGACACAAGAACAAATGAGCAAGACCTAGATGTGACTCAGTTTTGCCTACAATTTATGATATTTTGCAACACTAGAAGAATAAGATTTTGTAACAATATTCTAACAGAAATACTGAGCAAGAATCTATATTTTTTTGGTCTTAAACAGAGCTTATTATGGTCAGGCAGATATAATTACATGATAGAAATTGCAATATATCATTGGGCATTATGACCCAAGGATCTTTATGTTTTTACTGCAGATGTCTTGGGCATGTAGATGAAGATGGCTGCTAAAATTGCAGAACAAGGATTTATTTCAGCGACATTCATAACCTTCTTCCCCGTAAACTCTAAATTTAATGGTATTATTATTACTTCTCCAATTTTCCTTGTTTTGTGAAGTTAGCAGAACACATCAGCACAAAGCCACATCTTCTTACCAATAGAGTCCCATTGCAGCAGCACCTGCACACATAGAGCACATAGAAATTGCTGATGTCTACGTGTATCCATAAGTTTCTTCTGAATGTATATTCACAGTAAAAATACCTTTTTTAAAGAGTTGTCTGCTATTCGTGACTGCCTGTTTAACATTCCACATACCAATTACAAGCAAGGGGACTGTGTATAGCAACTTCACCTAATGGGATGGAAATACTTTAGCATGAATTCTGAAGCGCAAGGTTTATACAGATAAATAATTTTTTAATGTCAAAGGAATATTTATTGTTTTTTTAACTCAGAAACATTGATAACAGTGTAGAACAAAGAATACAGATTATTTTGTTGTAGAGAAGACAACAGAGAATGGTTCTGCAAATACTCCATCCGCATCAACATTGAGTAAGGAGTAGCTACACACATGGAACTACATAATATGAATCAGTCCTAACTTATAATTAAACTTCTGGGTTAAATCTATCAGTCCATCGTGTTACCCCTCTGCCATCAGTCAGCATGTTACCTTTAGTGTGGTGCTTTTGTTTGTCAGTGAACATACCTCTACGAACAAGAAGGATGCTAAAAGGTTTATTCATAGCTACAGTTACAGTAGAGCAATAATATCGTAACAGCCCTACAGGTATAACGGTATAACCTTTTTTCCAATATAGGTCTTCAAAGAAAGTTATAACAGGAGGTCTATAAGAGTATATTTTTTCCATTATTGCCATAACAGTGAATTTCTATGACCCTTCCTCAATCCTGCTTTGGAATGGGATGTCCCATCCAATCACATTCTCTGTGTCTTCTTCCCCCTTCCTACCCCCCAAAAAGAATAATATAAGAATGTTGCGCTGATCAAATTGTCTATGTAGACAAGACAAAAAAGTCCTCAGTGTTCAGAAAAAAAGGCCATGCTCTGTGGCAGTAAGCCAGAGGAGTTCTGATAGTTGACATTCAACAAACAGTAGTGCTGTTGAGAGAACACGGCAAGCAACTGAGGATACACAGTATAATTTGTTTGCATAGCTTTTGTACTGTACAATAGGTCAACAGTGACAGATGCAGACACACCTGAACTTACAGTGTCTTGCCAAAGCCAGAAAGACACTTCTAGAAGTGAGCTGGCAAGCCTGTCTGATTGCTTTACCAAGTGAACTTTCTCTGCTGGGTCTTAGCCAGGTGAGGGGTTTATGTACATTGCATTTTTTATTAAGCACAGCATGTCCTGCACATCTGAAAGTCATCTTGATCCTCATATCATCAGTACAGAGAACAGCCAAAACTAGAAGATTCACAACATATTTATTATAAATTATAGTCAACTGATAGACACTAATGCAGAGATGGCCTTCTGGGCTGAATTCATAGACAAAAACCCTGCAAAATATTCTATTTGCTTTCTTGCTGCACAAAAAATATCTTTTCTAATTCCCCTCAAGATTTGTTTGGTCTGTTCTTAAAAAGCCTTTTAATAACTATTCCATAAACTCTCAGACAGAAAAAAATCCCATTTGTAAACATATTCTCTGTTACCTTCCTTCCCTATGACCCAGTACATCCTTCTCAATATGATTTCTTTATGTGACAATTCAAGTCTCTTTAAAAGATTAAGAATGCGACTTGCTTGTACATGTTCATCTTTTGACTGAACATGGGCCTATCAGATATGGAAGAACCTCTGTGTTTTGATTCTCTCTGGTACTTCCTCTCTCGTATTTTTGTGTGCAAGCAGGTGCTGATTCAAGGCTCATGCTCTTTCCATCACATGACAAGAAGCTGCGACATCACGTGGAGAAGACTGGCACATTTTGTTCACATGATAGGTGTTCATTCGTCTGTTCAACTATGAACAAGCAGCACAAAATCTTTAACTACATCCAAAGAAGGCGCAGGTTTAGCTCAGTCTTAGAAATGGCTCCTCTGATTTGAAGCAGCAGCAATATCTGGTGAGAAGCTGCTAATCCAGCTGGAGCTTTTTCTGTGCCTGTGATTGCAGTCAATATTTTTTCTCTCACTAAAAAATAATGGATAATGGATAATATTTGGAGTAGAGGGCATGAAGGAGAAAGAGAAGGGCTGTGGGGCTGGCTGCTCTCTGCAGTCCTGCAAGTTCTAATCTACAATTACCTTTGCCTCTTGGCCCATCTCCATACACGATTTCCATTTTGAAAACAAAACTATCTAGAATATACTGTCCTGAGACTGTATATTTTGTTTTCCACAGCAAATTTTGTTTACTGTACGAGTAAATTTTTGTAGCCATGTATCACACAAAGTGAGCTTTCTTCTATAAAAATTTGTGTGTGTATATATAATGGTTTCTTGTTTTTTAATTTATGGAGTGTTTCCTTCTTTTGCTTTGGTTAAGGATAATCAAGAGATCCTGTCTGACCTTCTCCACAGTAGGAACTATTGTATGCGCTCGTTTTGTTATATCCCCTGTTCTGCTTATTCTTTCCATAATAATTAGCCTTCACTTCTTTAATCTCTCTTCATATGGAAGCTCTCATCAAAGGCTTACACAGAGAACTGGATTTGGTTTCAGAAAAGAAAACTTCTGTTAAACTAATTGAGAACCTCTTTGAGGAAAATGGAACAAACGCATCAAGATAAAGGGGGACAGCATAAAAAATTAAAAGTAAGCTTTCTTTTCTTTGCATACTGGAAATACCTCAGGCTAAGAGCTTATTGAACAGGGCACATATATTATTATCTCCTTCTCAAGGGACTTGCTACCAAAGGCTTTTTGTCCTCACTATTAGTTATGTTGGCAGGTGTTCCTCGCAGCTCAGAACTTGGCCATTTGGATATCATGATTTAAGTTATATCAGAATCTCAATCTCCTGACAGGTGCAATTTGATATCATTCTGTGCTACACAAAAATATATTTCTTAAATGCAACACATTGGGCTGCTACTTTTTTCCTGGCATAGAGCAGAACTTTAGTGAATACCACCATTTGATCTCAGCACATGGCTTGGAGCTCAACTGATTGTTAGTGTTCATCTTATTCTTGTGAACCTCTCTCTGCTATTATATGACTTTGGCTTAATCTCACTAATAAATCCACACTTTTAATTTTAGGAAGATCAACACTGATCTTACAAAGTCAGATTTTGCATTCTCTGGAACCTGAGGGCTTGAATAAAAAGAAAGTTCTGTCCTGCTTATGGAAACTCATCAGAACACAGACACTGAGCTAGATAGTTTCACACAGAATTTTGGGAAACACTGACTTGAGGGTTTTTTTCACAATATATTTTCCATGAGAGTTTCAAATTACATGTGTTGTGATCTTTCTGCCAGGAGTGAAAAAGGACAAGGACCAACACCCTGTGCTCCTGCTAAAAGGTAGTTAAATGCCACTAACTGCTTTCCGCAGGGGCCTGAGAAAACATATCATGTCACCCAAACATGCTAAAGAACAGGACTTCCTCACCTGAATTAAAAATGAGCTGAAGACTTTTGGTTTTGTGAAGTGGGGAAGGATGAGAGAAACATATTAAGGCAATTTGGAAAATCTAAATAGTTGAAAGAAAGGAACGTTGGCACTTCTGGGCTTTGTTCATTATCAGCCTGTCCTCTTCCTACAGCTGTCAGTATGTTGGCAGAGTGCCCCTCTCCTTTCTGGGCTATTCACCACTCAGTATTTTGCCCAGTCTCAGAGAAAACCAACTGTTTCACAGTCATCTGCTGTTGTTCCTAAGTGATGTATAGTTTCCTGGGACTCTATTAGCAACATGATCAGAAAGCTTTGCTGAGCAAGGAGCGCCAGAGTTCCTGTCCAAGGCTGCTGTTTTGGGGACCTCAGCCTTAACAGCTGTTGGTTTTGCCCCTTGCTCTTGGTTGCTGTTGTGAGCCATATGAAGGCATGCTTCCTGACCAACTCTTCTGGCTACATTTCACAAGAAATTCTGCAGCAAGTCAGTTTTTGTTTAGTATTCCTGCCTCAGGGATTTGGCAGTCCTCTCATCCTAAAAATCCTGTACATGGCTTTCTTGTCCATCCATTGTGAACCAGGAATAAAAATGTTGTGTTCATCTCAACTTTATGGCAAAATCTTCTTTTCCAAGACACCATGGCCCAAAGTGTTAGCTCATATGCATGCAGATGCCATATGATGCTGAAGGGATCTCACTCTGTGTGCCAATGAGGGATGGCAGCACACCCCTTCCCTCAGAGGCATGCCTCTCTATCTGAAGTTCTCAAAACCTATAGATTACCGCTCTCTCTGTTCCCCACCAGATGTCAACAATTGGATCTTGCCTTCAGGCTTACACCTGGGGTTGAGACATTTCCAAATGACATGAACGAGCCACAAACACAGGAAAAATATAAAAGCACATTTTAACACAGCCATCCTCTGTGCCTGTTAGTGTATGTTGTATTTTCAACATGGAAGAAGTGTGCAATGGAAGACAAAACCCACTTAGAGTTTATCTTCTTTAGGACATAATTTTAGAGCATATTCCTGAAAGACAGTCAAGGTAATTTTAAAACAATCACAGTATTTTTTGAAAACAAGTATTTCAGTGGCTTTTCAGTGGAAACCAGTATTTTAAAGCCGGAGATTTTCTCAGAAGTTAGGACAGAACACTACAAAGTGTTGACTGGCTGGAAAATGAGATTCGCCAAATCAATTATGTCATTGATTTATCTACATGGGTAGCTCACCTCCTGCAGTAGCCAGGAAAAGCACTTCCTCAAAGGATAATGCACCAATCCAATAAGCCATTAGCTATTTGTGTTGGCTTTTTTTGGCGGGCTATCTATCAAAGAGAAATATACACATTTCTTACACAACCTCATCAGATGGTAGTCTTTTTCCTGAAACAAAAGGCTGGATTTTTTTTCTCCCCACAAAAAAATTTTTTTAGACACTCAACTTAAAGAAGTCTGAAAATAGGTTTGAATGGATCTGGGAAATTAACGTGTTCAAAATGACAGTCTTCCTTTTCCCAAAATTTGTGCTGGTCTGTACATTAAAGCAGACTTGTGCCTATGTGACAAATGGAATAAATTTGTTATTGTGTGGGAAGCCTGGCGCAGGCCTGGCTCAGCGAAAGGGGCTACGGCAGCAACATTGAGCTTGTGCAGGTGTAGCGGAGCTCAAGGTCAGCATGTTTTTGAGTTTAGAGTCATACAATAACAGGATGGGAAAGGAGGATAACAAGATGGGAAAGGAGGAGAAAAAATGATAGGAATGTTGAAGCCCTAACCGCAGGAATGCAGGTCTGGGTGGTGCTGACCTTCGAGACAANGCTATGATTTTGCAATATGCATGAGCCTATTAAGTGTCTTATAAAATGTGTGTATTATTAGCAATAAACTGAGACTTGTCGATCATCATCGGATGTGCTTGTCTCCCGCCGACTCCGACATTATTGTATAAGCCTAACATTACCTAAGTAGTGTTTGCGTACAGTATTGATTGCATGCAGAGGCTTGAGAGAAGTGCAAGATATAGGAACTAAGTAAATCCATGGGAATATCCTTCCTTACCCAGTAGTCATCAGAGTTTGAGTCTTCAGAGGAGCTGGTGAAGATGGTTCAGTGGAAAAAAGGAGAATGACAGAGAAACTGTATATCAGAGTATGGGAGATGCTTGTTACTCTCTTGGGATGATGCACCACTCATGACTCAACTCAGAGTTAAGGGTTTACTGTGCCCTAAATGTATGTCAGCGATTATGAGATATAAAAATGATACCAGATCATATGTCCCTTGAAAACAAGAAATCAAACTCAACAAACAGAAAATCCACAGTGATAGTGGGTAAAGTATTCCACTGAAAGAACTGTGTAGGAACAGATGATATAAAAACTAGAAATGGACAAGGCTGGGAGAGACATTTTCTCTTTGTAAGACTCCTTGTACTATTTTAGTCTGTCTTTAGTGGTCAATAGTCCTTTATCACAGCTCGCTAGATTTATGTACTGTTGAGCATGATATTGAAAATTATTCATGCTTTTGTTGCTGATTGGATTACTCCTATCTCATAATAAAGTCTATCTTAAGTATACAGCAAACTATTCAGAAATCTGCAGTTCATACTCTTTTCCAAGAATTATAAATTCAGCATCTACCATAGAAGCTTACGTCCCTTCTTCAATATTTTGAGTGCATTATAACTGATCTATTGGAGGCTATTTATCAATTTATTTCTCCCAAATTCTCAAAAAATTTGTCTCCACACAGTATCATATAGTAACCATGGCTCTTCATTATTTCTAGGTTAGGAGTGATCATGCTTGGAATTTGGGTAAGTATTCAAGACAAACACAATAGTGAACTATAGAATCAGAGACTTCTCGTAAAATAATTTACATTGGAAGGCATCTCCAGAGGTAATCTAGCCCAACTCCAGCCTCAGAGTCCTCACCAGGTTATTCAGAACTGTGTCCTATCCAGTCCTGAATCCCTCCACGGATGGAGGCTCCACAACCCATCTAGGCAACTTAAGTATTTAATCATTCTTATGGTTAAAAAACCCCATTTGAATACTGAATCAGAACGTCACATGTTCCAGCTTGTGTCCATTGCCTCTCATCATGCTGCTGTGCATCTCCAGCTGTAAGGGTCTGTCTCCTTTGTATTCTCTAGTCCTTCAGGTGTAGCAGTAATAAGGTGTGTCCTTTCTATTTCACATTTACAAGCTGGGCAAAAACAGGTCTCAGCCTGTCCTTGTCTGATGTGTGCTCTATGCTCCTTGGCTTGGGGTCTCCACTGGACTCACTTTCATATGTCAATGGCTTTCTCGTATGTACTCACAGCAAACGAAACACGTTTTTCAAATAAGGTGGAATTTCTGCTTTCATCTAGATGTGTGGGAGAAATGACATAAAGGAGCAAGATCTCAGTGTTTATAGACCTGGTGAAAATCTTCCTGAGAGCACCAGATGACAGAGGTGGGTTCTAATTTCAAGATCTATATTTTAGTTTGTCCTAAGCAATAGCACTGCTTTTTTCTTTCACCTTTCTTTTTTTTAATCCAGTCTATTTCCTTTGTTAGAGTTTCATGAGTTGATTCCTACAAGTCAAAAATATAGGCCTCTAAAAAGCCTATAAACAATCAATTTCTGTCATAACCTCCTGGGAATGAAGTCCTATGTATGTTTGGAATTACTAGTTAATTATTTATGGAATGTATGATATCTGAAAAATATTCCACACAGCTCTTTAAAAGTATTTAATACTGTATAAAATATAACGTATTAAAAAAAAACAAAAAATAACCCCAGCAAGCAAAACCACACACAAAACAAAAGACAGCCTTTAGTTAACAATGTGAGAAATAGAGAGAAACACAAAATATAATATATGTCTCATTTTCCATGTTTTCAAACACTGTATGGATTTATGACTATTTAGGATCTCTGAGACTCCCTGAAGCATTTGTCATCTTTACACAACACTAAGAGTATATTTCACAGAATCTCTTCCTCTGATGCTGTTATATTAGTCTCATTGTTAACCTAAACTTTCTTTACATGCCCTATACCCTGCTCTTCTGAAGTGTTTAAATTTGCCTTAGCAACATCTCATTTACTTTGTTCCATCTCATGAAATTTCTAATCCACAAACTCTAGTCTTTCATCGGGTACTTTCCAAGATCATTTTAAGAAAGGCAATCAGAATTATCAGTGTATGTAATATTCATCTGTGTGGAGACAACCTAGGCACAGGAAAAATCCCTGGCTACAAGCACTATTAATTACATTTGTTTGCCTTTACTCAGAGCTCTCAAAAATATTTTATGAATTTCATTTTATGGAAAAAAAAAAACCCAAAACTACACAGAGAACTTTTTGCTTCAATTGTTTTTCAGAAATAGAATATTCTTTTTTGGGTCAGATTGGAACCCATTTGCCCATGCTTCCTCACTTGACAGGCAGGCAAAGCTCTTCTCCCAGGTGAGGGTACTGAGCAGGATCATCTAAGCATGGCAGGAAGAAAAGGGACATGGAATAAAATGTAGTACTTTGAAGAAGAACCCATGAAATTGGGTGCTTTATGTCATAGAAGTGTTGTGCATTATGCTGTTTACAGGGAAGTATGCCTACATCCTGCTATGTGAAGGACGAGTTTCTTGTAAACTGTTATGCAATTCTACTTGAACTTTATCTGAGTTATTCTTGACTTTCCTCAGCATTACCTTTACTAACATGTCAAGTTGATATAATTGACCATCATCAGCCCTTGCTATTCAGACAGTCCTCAGAGTCTAGAGGGTCTTCAATCTGAATGTCTTGCTATGACCAAGAGATGATCCATGTCAAAGTAATAACTCCTTGCGCTTGAGCTAATTGTCTGTGGGGTAAAGAGAAACAAATAGTCTCCTACAAAATAACAATAGCATCCTACATTTTTAAGCAAGTTAAAACCTACCAGGACTACAATACTAGTGGAATTGTTGACAAAAGTAGAACGTGCTTGTCTCGGTTTGGACAGG